>VWZL01002303.1:165813-180294 GCA_013396915.1 Stercorarius parasiticus | reverse complement strand
AACAAAAAAAAAAAAAAACCCACAATCTACTTTCCCTGAACGCCTTGCCAAAGACAGCTGAATAATTTTCGGCGAAACACAAAAAACCACATGTACAGTTTAGAAACAAGCCGGCAGCACCCAGCATGGAAAAATTTCACCCCAAATAATTAAAATTTGGCAATGGGAGAAGCAACTGAAAACAGGTCTCACACAGGAATGTGCCATAAAAATAACTGCAGGCCTGCCTACCTGCGCTGTCTGTTATTATTAACTTCAGAGCAACAGAAAATGCAGGAAGTGCCTTTTTTTTTTTTATTTTTTATTTTTTAAACAAAGGGCAAGACATTGGCAGTTTCCTATTTAATTTTCATTAAAGAGAAAAAAAAAAAGAANGAAGCTCCGCATCGCACCGAAACATCTGCAGAGCACAAGGACCCATAAAGACGCCCGTGCCCCTTTTTTGGGGGGGGGGGGTTTGCTTGCCCCTGGCTAAGGAAACCCAAAGCCCTGGCTTTTGCGTGGCACCGCTGTCCCCTACAGCACCCCCACCTCGTCCTTCACCCCCGCTTCCCCAAGCTCAGTGCTGTCCCCCAAAGTTTATAAAGAGCAGGGAGACGTTGAGCCGATGAGGGAGCTGAGCAGGAGCCATGTCCCGGTGCTTCCCGGAGCCGGGGCATCCCCTGCCCAAAGGGAAACCACCTCCCATGCTCATCCTTTCCCTCTGTAGATCCACACGCAGCCTCCAAAAGGGATGAATTTTCCACCAGAGAACAAGTAAGTTCCTTGGTCCGGAGGAATGCGCTGCCTATTTCCTCAGCTGCAGCTTCCCCTCAAGAAATAACCAAAATAATAATAATAACGATAAAAAAAAAAATAAATCTGCACAGAGGAAATCTGAGCTCTACCCAAGGCACCTTCTCCAGCCCCGCGGCAGAGCCGAGCCCTGGCAGTTGAGGGTCTCCTGTCCACCCTGGCCCATCGTGGGGGCTGCAAACACCCCTGGCCTGAGACACGGGGTGGGGATTCCGGCGGCAGCTTTAAAAAATAATAGTGTCAAAATTACTTGTGAGGAATTTCACTCTTTTACTCAGTGGCAGTCGCGGGAAAAAACAGTGCGTGGATGGGCTGAGGTCGGTGCCTGTCCCTGCGGCCAGGGGGAAAACCCGACAATAAAAAAAAAATAATCTGAGGTTTTTGAACCCTCTGAGATGAGAACAGCAGGAGTGGTTTTGACTTGAGGTCATCACAAGAAAAAGGCAGCGACTCCCATCCTGGCCACACAAGCGCATCTGGCTCCGGCCAAGCCAGGGACGAGCTTTCCAGCAGGTTGAGGATGACGGAGCCGTTGCCGATGGGAATAAACCAAACCCGATGGGGACACATGCCCCTGCACATGGGGACATCTGAGATGTGGTGGTACCAAAAGCCCATGGACCACCCATCGCTGTGAAGGCCAAAGATCTCGTTTGGGCTCTAACGCAGTGTACGGGGAAGTCTCCAGCGTGAGAGGAGGGTGCTCGTTACTCCTCGCCATACACATTATTGCAGCCCAGCTTTGGAAACACATGTTTTAATGTTGAGATTTCCCACGTTCACTCACAGGAAGGTGCTGAGGTGACCATGACCTGCAGGGACATGACATCCCCAGCATGCCCGTGTTGGCATGATGCTCGTCACTGCTCACGCAGCTGCTCTGAACCCCCATGTCCAGAGCACGTTTGAGCAGAAAAAAATTCATGAGGTTTGCTGAGCAGCCACCTCATCCACACGAACACCTCCAACACATGTACCCATGCGAATAAACGCCTGCTGGAGATGGCTGCTCAGCCTGAAAATGAAATCACGAGTGGTTTCTCGATGGGAACACAGCAACACCCAAGCTTGGCCATGCCCCTGGTCACGTCCCTTCTTGTTGGTGGCAAACCACCCTAAGAGAACGTGCGCCAAAGATGACCTTAAGCCAGCAAACACCACCACTGAGGGCAACGGCACTGCAGGATGGCCATGCTTGGCATGGACACCCAGGACCTCCCACCACGAGAGACCATTACAGCTGTGGAGGAGACACTCTGGCCCCGGTCCGGCCATCCCAGGTGACCCCAGGGGTCTCCTCCA
This sequence comes from Stercorarius parasiticus, assembly GCA_013396915.1. Classification (NCBI taxonomy): domain Eukaryota; kingdom Metazoa; phylum Chordata; class Aves; order Charadriiformes; family Stercorariidae; genus Stercorarius; species Stercorarius parasiticus. The sequence continues at coordinate 178,197 of VWZL01002303.1, read as the reverse complement.
GTCCCACCAGCCGAGCTGTGGAGTCACCCCCTCTCACGGTGCCCGTCCCCGCGGTACCGGGGGGAATGAACAGCTGACGGCATTTCTCACCACTCGCCTTCCCGCGGGTTCCCGGTTGCTGCGAAGCTGCTAGGTGCCTCTCAAATCCTAATTAGTAACAAACACTAATGACGAAACCAGCCAGGAGGTTGAGCGGCCCAACGCAAAGGCCAGGCTGAGCACGGGATTTCACTGAAAAAGCCGAGACGGGAATGATCCCCTCAGCTCTTGCAGTTTCACTTCTGACTTCACCCGGGGGCCCTCTACGCACCGATTTCAATTCTCTTTGTATTGGCAGAAGAATTATTTTTCTTTTAACTTCTTTCTTCTTTTCCTTTTTTTTTTCCCCCCAACATTGTTTCATCTTGCAAACGGCAGATTTGGGTTTGCTCAAACTTCTCCCCAAACTCTTATCTCAGGCAGAGAAAGTTGCAGCACAGAGGCGAAAACTGTAAGTAGGCGAATAATAATAATAATAAAAAATCACAATTAAAAATCTAGAAATTATTCTCATTCAGTTTCATTGTGTTTACTTCTTGTCTACTGTTTATTATCTTCCCATTTTATAATCTTAATTTAATAACCGGGGTGTGCTGCCTGCATCCGCCCAATTTCCGAGCTCTCTCAGTAACTCGTAATTACAAGTTCTTCTAAGAAGTTTCAAACTGAAAAAGGTCAAATCTCTGCTGGAAAAAGGGTTTTGCGAACCGGGAAGTCGTGCAAACACCAAAACCATGGAGGCAATGAAAAATCCCGTCACAAAATCACCACCAGCCTGGCCAGGCGCCGAACCACGCCAGCGCTTTTCCCTCCCGAAATGGAAAAAAAAATTGCCTTTTGGAGGACCAAAGGTTTTCATGTCGCTGCCATTGGCTTCAGCTCCCGATGTGCAGAGAGTCGCAGACACATTTAAGGGCTGTAAGCAGTTGCCTTTGAGTCAGGGGAATATTCATAGGAGTAGTTTTATGAACCTGCTGAAAGTACTGGCAGAATCTGTGCTTTGAATTTCAATTTTTCTCCCGTGGCAGCCCAGGGAAATTCAAGTAGCTCAGACTAGCAGAAGCGGACCAAAAAAAAAGGGCACATTAAATAAATTTCAACCTAAAACTACAAATGTTCAAACAAGTATTAAAAAGCTTCAACCTGACATACCCTTTTTTTTTCCCCCAAAACAGTCATGAAATTAAAATTATGAATTAAATCAATGCAGCAAATTGGTCTGGATTTAAAGAGTTACTCCTTGATTATAAGCAACTGAAAAGTAATCAAAATATTTTTTCCATCTCCTGTTGCTCAGTGCTCTCCTTACTCCATTCTTCATCAGAAAAATAATCAAATTGAGGGTGAAGAGGAGAAAAGGCATTACTGATTACTTCTGAACTCTCATATTATAAAAGCTGAAAAATAAGAGTGACCGGGCAAAACAACAGAATTATCTGCATCAAGCAGTTGTTTACAGATGGTATGAGTTTCCCAGCAAAAGAAACAGCTGGAAATATTTTTAAAGAATAAATGTATATGGAATGAAACCTTGGGGGGGGGGGGGGGGGGGAAGAGGGGATTATTATTTTTTACTTGGGGGAAAAAGAGGGGGAGAAGGAGCCACGCGATACCATTTCAGAAATCCACCCATTTTTCCAGGTTTCCAATTTCACAGGAAACTCTCAGGAAATCAATTTTTCAAAAATCCTGTTACAGGCACTTTTCCAAGTTGATAAAACAAACATATCTAACAAGCTACGAGTGCACACGGAAAAAAAAAAAAGGACTTATTTATACATGGGATCCCACACATTTTACTACAGAAGTGCCGTTAAACACACTTTGTTCAGGCGTTGGTGAGCAGGCACATCTCCTGCTGCGCGTGGGATGGCTTCACTTTGAAATGCCATGTCTGATGGGGCAGCGACTGCTCCCCACCACACCAGCCACCCCCGGCAGGAGCCACCAGCAGTCACCCACCTGCAGAGGTCCAGCCCTTCCCCATCCCCATCCACACCCTGCACTGGGAAAGACCTGGAAGTTGAGTTTAACACAAGCCAGCCAGCGGAGGGGCTGGGAGCACGCACACGGGCTCCCACCGCAGCTCAGCTGACGGGAGGCAACCGGAGAAACCATTTTATCTCCACCACACGTGGAAGAACTCTGTAGAAGTTACAGAATCATAGAATGGTTTTGGTTGGAAGGGAACTTTGAAGACCATCTAGTCCAATCCCCCTGCCCTGGGCAGGGAAACCTCCCACCACACCAGGTTGCTCCAAGCCCCGTCCAACCTGGCCTTGAACACCTCCAGGGATGGGGCAGCCACACCTTCTCTGGGCAACCTGGGCCAGGGGCTCACCACCCGCACAGCAAAGAATTTCTTCTTAATATCCAATCTAAATCTCCCCTCTTGCAGTTTAAAACCATTCCCCCTCATCCCATGGCTCCCCTCCCTGATCCAGAGTCCCTCCCCAGCTTTCCTGGAGCCCCTTTAGGGACTGGACGGGGCTCTAAGGTCTCCCTGGAGCCTTCTCTTCTCCAGGCTGAACCCACCCAGCTCTCTCAGCCTGTCCTCACAGCAGAGGGGCTCCAGCCCTTTGATCATCTCCGGGGCCTCCTCTGGCCCCGCTCCAACAGCTCCGTGTCCTTCTGCTGTTGGTGTCCCAGAGCTGGAGGCAGCGCTGCAGGGGGTCTCCCCAGAGCGGATTAGAGGGGCAGAATCCCCCTCCTCGCCCTGCTGCCCACGCTGCTGGGGATGCAGCCCAGGCTGCGGGGGGTTTCTGGGCTGCCAGCACACATTGCTGGCTCATGGCCAGCTTTTCACCTCCCAGTACCCCCAAGCTCTTCTCGGCAGGGCTGCTCTCCATCCCTTCATCTTCAGCCTGTGCTGATACCATGGGTTGCCCCAGCCCATGTGCAGCACCCTGCACTTCACCTTGTCGAACCTCATGAGGTTCACATGGGCCCACTTCTCAAGTTTGTCCGGGTTCCTCTGTATGGCAAGTGTACCGGGAACAGCTTAACCTACCCCAAAATAAGTCTCTGTGCAATCAGAGCGAGCGCAGGGCTTCACAGTGGTTGGAGACGTGTAGTGGGGAGCAGAGCCTCCTGGGCAGTCTGGGCATGAAGGTGGTGGACATAGAGCTTGAGATGGTTTGGCCAAAGCAAAGACCAGCCAGAAGACACCTCAAGCTCTCAGACTGCAGGATGTTCAAATCCAAATGCACATTCAGACGCAAGACTGCAACATGGACACTACACGGGAGCACCTTCTGCCATCGCTAGCCTGAACTCCTGATGCAAGATAAAGCAGGTCAAGTACCTGAGAAGAAGACAGCCCATCAGATACAGGCCAACCTGTACCATGAGCTGTTGTAGATGCTGGAATCCTGCTCTCTGAGCACTGAAATGAGGCTGAGAAAGACAGAGCCAAGCCTGTATCGAGAGGAAAAAACATCTCGGAACTGGGTACCTCCCATCTGCCCATGAAAACTCAAAGTCCCGTTGCTGCTTTCCAGCATGAGAAGGACAGAGACTCACATGGATCACCCTGGTAGTCCCTCACAAGAGCCTGTGACCTTCAAGAAGCCCCAATCCAAGATGCGAGGAAAAAATTAAATTAAAACCAAAACCAACCCATGTTAAGAACCTCAGAGGACCGCTTGCACTGGTGGGACATCCACTGGCCACAGCGTCGTGGATCTCAGAGCCAAGAAGGAGCCCCATGATGAAGCACTTCTTGGAAGAAGCTTTCATAAGACTGAAACTTTGCCCTTTAAATCTGCAGAGGCGTTGAAGCATGTCCCAGAGGAGCTGCTCCAGCTCATGGTTAAGTCATCTGCGTTTCAGTGGGAGTAATGTGATCCCTAGGCAGAACTGTACATTTTACAGTTGGTTTTACCTCTTTTTTTTTTTTGGTAAATTCTGAAGAATGCTTTGGGTCCCTCCATAATTGAGAGCACTGCACGTATGCAAGTTGCTGACAACATTCAGCTTAAATCTGAGGAACGCAATGAAAAATTAAATATTTGTCAAACACATGATCATCCAAGGCAGGAAATTACTAGCTAGAATTAAAAAAATGCATAATTTGATAAATATCGCAGTGAGATGGTGTTAGGAACAGAACTATAAAGAGGTCCAGCGTTGGCCAAGGGTCCCCTGTGAGGCTGGAACCAAGACTACGTGACACCCTTTCCCAATGCTAGTGGGGAGGGCTGTCCATTTGCAAAATACAACGTTATCCTTATAAACAAAATCCCTTGTAGCATTTAGAGATGGGCTAAGAGGCTGAAACCAAACATTCATTTACTGTTGGGAAGTTAACTCCAGGACGTCACCTTCTCTCCCAGTTTTGTACAATTGGCTTTTTTTAATACCATGAAATGGTGGTAATTTTACTTTGGAAAGAGAAAAAAAAAAAAAAGTCAAACCACATCGATCTAAAAGTAAGAAGGGGGGAAGGCACACAAAGCTGGATAATTTTTTCAAACTTAAAAAAGAGCAGTAATTACAGGGGGAAAAATTCAGAAAGAGTTTAGTCTGCCTGGCTCCCTCAAAAATGAAAAAAAAAAAGAAAAAAGCAAGAAAAGAAAATAGTAAAAAGAGGAAAGAGAAAAAAAGAGAAAAGAGAAGGAAGGGGGAGAATGAAGGAAGCTGGAGAAAAAGCAGGCTTAAAGTAGAAATCTTAGAAATTCTGCTTGCAAAATAACTCCCATCAGCCAACCACAAATCCTATAAATATCACCAGATCGACTCCCCGAGCAGATATAAATCAATAAGTAAACAAACAAACCTCCAAGATTAAAAAAAAGAAAAAAACATGAAGAAAAATGAAACTAAAATTTAAAAAAAGACCAAAGAAAACACAGAAAAGCCTAGCTGCTCTCCACAAGGGCAAGTGGGTTTGCTGGCTTCCCAAGAACGATGGCAATTTCGAACAAAAGGGAAGAGGAAAAACAACTTATCCTGGGTACATTTAAAGCCGTGAAGGGTGCAGCAGCGACCCTGCTGAGACACCGCTTCTCTCCTTCAGATAACCCAAATATTGCCCCGGGCAGAGGGGACGTTGACCCCGCAGCCCTCGCCCACAGTCCTCAAACCGGGCACGGCCTTGGGAAGAGCAGGATGTCAGCCCCTAGCATCCACCTCCGCATTTGTCACTCCCCATCGACACTTCCAAGCAATCGGCCAAGCTAAAGAAACCGTTTTTCAGGCAGTTTGCATGGGACAAACATCACCCGGACCCGACCTGCGCGACCTTCAATTCTCTGTAGTTCATGGAGCTGAAAGAAATGAGGGCACAAAGCTGCAGGGAAATCATTTTCAGCCAAAAGCGGAGCTATGGCGAGACCAGCCATTGCATGGATTAGTGTCATTTTTTGCTGAACCATTCATACAATAGAACATGACACTCATTTTCAAAAAAGTAGAAATGACATAGTCTGACATTTAAAATTTTCTGATTCATACAGGCAAAATATCTGTCCTATTTATTTTTTTAAAGCAATAACTGCATTCAAAATCCAAACGAAGCACTCAGAAGCTCCAGATTCTGTTCAACTCGAAACTATGCAACCCCAAATGACATTCTTTATTTGCTGGTCAACAACAAAAATTGAAATCAGTATTCATTTTTTTCTTGGCTCAATCTGAAAAGGTATTTTTCAATTTGTCGGAGCTTCACGGAAACCAAAAAAATCTATAATGTGCACAGCCCTGCCACCAGAGAGGTTTGTCGGAGCAGGGCAGAACTGCCACCGTGATGTGAAAAAGGTACAAATGTTCTTACAGGATCCATTTCAGGGTTGAATTTTGCGTGCGGCATCGTTAGTCCTCTGCCGGCAGCTGCTGCCAAGTCTCGTGAAAGGGAAGGCAGCAGGCGAGATCATCTCCCCAAAATGCAGACGCGGCCCTGGGTCACGGTTAAGAGCGAGGAATCCCCGAGCCTGAGTGCTGAAGCCCAATTTCCAACTCAAGTCCGGGCTTCCCCCACCACAGGCGGCTGCTGCCAGAGCCAGACGGGGATGGTTCTGCCCCCAGGTCGGGAAAGGAGCAATGAACCCACTGCAATGGATCTGTGGTCCTTAGCATGAAAAAAAGGTTAGGCCAAGGGCTGTGACCTCCTCCAGATGTGTCACCAGGAATCCTCCGGCCACCAGCCTGCTCCGGTCCCCCTCGGGTACCGACTGCAGAAGATGCTGGGCTGGGAAAAGCTCACGTGTGCCAGCTTCCACAAAGCTCTTCCCATTAAAAAAGAAAAAATGATGCTCACCTACCCTTCATGCTGTGGCAACCCCACAATTATCCACCTTAGGAGCATCATTTTCACTCAGATCATACAAAACCTCAGCAGCAGCCACAGATATTTTCTATATGAACTGTTTTGTACCCAAGGAACATGGTATATCACAAACTTCAGGGCTGGATTAAAGCACATCATCTCCAATAAATTATTCTACTGAACAGATGGAAAATCTCTTCAGCCCCAGAAGTGTTTTCTGCATGTAACACTCCAAGTGTGGCATTTAAAGTATGGGAAGCCGTGACAATTCTGGGCATCCGTGTAAAAGCTGGGTGAATACTGCGGACTGTCCTTTAACCCCCAAACTCCATCCTGGGTGAGGGACCTCTACTTTGATGCACTTTTCCCCCACATTGTCCCAAGTATAAAGGAGGGCACAGGACATTCCTAAGTCTAGGAGAAGGTTGGCTGGAGAAAGATGGGCATGGGAGAGACGCTTCCCCCCAGACAAGGGCAGGAGAGGGTGCAGAGAGCCTTTTTGGAGAGCTTCACCATTACGAACACACAAAAGCATCTTCACCCCAGCCTTTCTCCTGCTGGCAACTTAATTAGGGAATCTCCAGTTCTTAAAATATGCCACACATCTCCTCAGCCATTGAACCACATCCCTGAAGGATGAGCAGATATCCCAGGCTGGAGCTATGGAAAACGTCTGCTAAAGCTACAGCAGGTCAGAGACTCTGGGCTGGCAGACACCTGGCAATAAGTCATAATATCCTATTTTCCATGAAGAAGAAATAAACAGGTAACCCATGTCAGGGTCAGAGAAAAAGTAAGGTGAGACTGCCCCAATGTGTTAGGGCATGGGCCCAAAAGCCCAGCAAATGTCCCACAGGCAACTTGAACCTGCCAAGGCAAGCTGAATACCTGCTGGGATGGTGCCTGGACTGGGACTGGGATAACCCAGGACATCACACTGATAATAGTCCCCCCTCTCACATTAGCGAGACATGCAATAGGTATTATTCAAACCAGAGGAACACCCATCCTTCCATCCAATTCCTTCGTTTCTTTACCTAGCATTTATTTTAAAGACAAACTGCCAATATCCAGTAAATTACACTGTATTCCTTTGCCAACCACCACCCCAAAAACCCTGTATGTAAGGGACACCATCTCCCTACAAACCAAGAACGACACTGACAACTTTGAATTCCTACATTGGTGGTTTCAAACCAGACCACCTCAGCAAAAATGGAAAATTCTTATTAACTAATGGTTATTTATTGGCGTGAAGAAAACTGAACTGTAAGCTGCCTTCTCCTTCAAGCTAATAGAAACCCCAGCCCATGAAGCCACAGCTCCAAGCGACGCTCACTGCGCTCCTGGTGGGCACTGTCTGCAGAGAAACCAAAGGATGGCTTGTCCAGGGAACATCTGCTGATACCACCCACAAGGCCTCCTCCAAGGCCAGGTGAACGTGTGAAAAAGCATCCTGCAGGTCTAATCACAGCTCCTGAAGAAGTGATTGTCTGAATATTTTCCTGCCTAAGCTCCCTGCTCCCAGAAACCAAGGTGCCTACACGTTATGGCCGATGTGAACAGATAGGCAAGACGACCATGGCATGGTTCTGCTCAAGGATCCCAGCCGGTTTAGCTCAGCTTATCCCTAGCCCTTTTTCTTAAGAAAGATAAACATTGTTTTCTGTCCACCTGAACGATCCAGAAAACATGGTCAAGCTGGTGCTCCTCAGCAGAACTAGGTGATCACGGCCACTTGCACACTGAGACAGGATCCTCACAGCTCTGAGATGCTTGTCCCAGTACCCACAAGCACGGGCCGAACTGCCCGAACGGCACTTCCATGTCCTTACTGAAATTAATGTGGGGAAAGAAGAGGGGAAAATAAATACACGTCTCTGCAGAGGCCAGCAGCACCTGGTTACTTGTGCCTGTTCTGCAGCATCACCCCAGCAGAGTCACCAGCCAACCTCAGAAAGTCCAGCTCCAGCCAAGTCCTCCGGCTCCCCAGCAAGACCTGAAACACCGAAGCTCTAAGCTTGGAGGGTCTTCCTGAAACTTTGTGCCTCGCAAACAGTTTTTCGCGGACATTGGGTGCTCTGCAGAAAAACCCCGAAAGCTCTTCCGTGTGCTCCCACCAGGGCACGACCACCCTCGGGGTCTGCCTCCACACGGGCAGCGACGGAACTGCGTTCCATCATCCATCATCGTGGATGATCGCTCCATCCACGGTCACTGCAGTAACTCTCCATCAACATTATTTTGCAGCGCTCTATTTTCCGCTCACACATATGGTAAGGCGGCAGCCTGCAGACTCGGCGTATTGGTCTCTGGTGACTAATTGGCTAGGTAATAAAAAAAAAGAAAAACCTATTAGGCTACAGCTCTGCAGCCACTATTTGGCACTATGAAGAGGACACACTCTCGGGTCTCCTGGGATTCCCCAAAATTTGCAGCCGGGAGAGGGTTGAGGAAAAGGCCATTCAGGAGGTAGAACTCCACAGTGGGTGTCAGGCTCTTAAAACGTGACCCCCAGGCTTCCCTGCCGCCACTAATGGGCAAACTCCACACTTCGCACAAATTATCGCGAGGATCAAAAATATCTTCACAACGAAGCTTTTATTTCCATCTATTTGAAGCTGCTTTCCCCTTTTTGTTTCTTCTCTAAACCGGTTAAAATGAGCATTAAGGGATATAATTATGTTGTTAGCTTAATTGCCTACTTAAAGCAGAATCTACAGGGGTTTAATGCAAGATTTGAAAAGGGGGGGGGAAGGAAATTGGGATATTAATGGATACAATTTTTAAAATGAGCCTCTTCTGGGATGAAGTGAGTTTGGGGCACGGGACAGCGGGTGCGGGGGGAGGAGGTGGAATCAGCCCCCGTCAGCTTCGGTCGCAAGGTTTTGTCAAAATGCAAATTGTTGGCCCGTTCCTTCTCCAGCGGTCTAATTTTGGAGAATTTGACCTAATTAATTATTAACCACCACCAAAAAAAAAAAAAATTATCCCTCCTTCAGTTAGAAACCTTAATGCTATTATTGGCGTGACACACTTAGGCTCAGGATTGGGGCGTTATCTGGTACGTGCCCGATGCCGCAAGGACCAGCCCAACCGGGGAAACTCTTGCTCCTAAGTCACCCAAAGGACAACCAACCATTTTCCACAGACAGAGGAGCACAAACAGGACACGAGGGAGAAAAAAAAATGGTACCTGGCTCTTATTCTGGGAGCTGCTGTCTGAAGAAAAAAGTCACCAGTGTCAATATGCAAAGGCAGAAGGATGCTCGTCGCCCCTACGAGCCAACCTCTCCTCCCCCCCGGACGCTCACGCACGAGCCGTCTTTTGTATTTATTTAGAAACACTAAACTAAATCTTCAAAGCTCTACACCGCCTCCGTTAACTAATTTTATGACAGACCCAAAAAAAGCACAGGGCAAAGCCTGCTGACGGGCAGACGCTTTCGGAGGCTGGAGATCCAGCCATGGTGGTCCCACCACTTCCCTGGCATCCCCAACAGCATCGCACAGCTCTGGATGGGGACAGACTTTTAAGATATCAGGAAAAATTGGGGTTCTTTTCCATTTGTGGTCCTCAATGGCTCTACTTGCAACATTTCTCCTCTCCTCCCAAGGAGAGCCACCATGGCTGGCATTGTCTCCACTGTCTCAGCCACTGCGATGCTGCTTCTCAAGCACTTTTGAGCTCCTCTAACTAAACCCTATAGATTTAGCTTCTAGATTTACTCAGACCTAGAATTAAGCTTAGCTCTTCCCCATGCCACCTTCCCCTCCCCGGCTCGATTGCTTTATTTAAAGTACGTCTCTAACCAGAGCTAAATCCCACACTCTGAATCCCCAGTTTGACTCAGAAACTCCGTTTCTGCAGGTTTTTGCGGACCTTCCCCCTGTCCAGTGGCCACCACAGAGGTGGGGCACGCAGGGGACACAAAATTTAGGGGAAAACCCAACCGCCACCTTTACACAGTTTCGCTGCCCGTATGACCCAGCAAGGGAAAACACTCACGAAAATCCAACAAATACACATGGGAAACACCGTTCCGCTCCTGCAGAGATGGAGCACATCTTCATCCACAGCGTCTCCTGAGAAATAACACGCCAAGCAAAACTGAGCACCACCATCTTCTTGTTTTCCCAAAAAGAGAAACAAAATGGTGCTCACAGAAGTGATGCTTTCCACGCAAAACGAGAGCCCTCCCAGGGTCTGCTCCCTCGCTCAAGCTCCCTCCTAAAAGCTTACTTAAATAAGCTTTTTCAATCTTTAAGAAAACTTTTTATTATATTTATGTACTATATTATTCAAATATTCAATACTCGATATATTATTTCAACTATTAATATATTTGAAATCTTAAGGAAAGCTATTTTATGGTATAAGCAGCTTTGCAGACCCCGCAGAGGGACCGTTGCTGGGATTTTGGAGACCGATGGCGTTTGATGGGGCTGTGCGAGGGATCCTCACACCCCGGGAGGATGAATTATTGGTGTACTCAAAAAAAATCACAGAATTAATGTATCTCGGTGTCTCCTTGGGAACATAGAGGAAACATGCATTGTTACAAAGTTCGATATTATTAGGAGGAATATGTATAGCGCAAATTAAGGACTTCAGAAAAGAAGCCACCTTGGATGGTTTGATTAATATAGTAAGTACTTCCTATACCGACATAAGTGGATTTCAAACAACTTGAACTCAACATAATTAGATGGATTAATAAAGCACCAGAATTAAGACATTAGGTTGAAAGGAAAAATGTGAAAGAATTTGGAAATTAGCAGATAAAGTGAAACTAAACAAGGGGACGCATCAAGCAACAGGCTCATAACTGCTGAGGAGCCTGGCGGCGAGCGCGACCAACCGCGGTCACCGGGCAGCAACCAGCGGCACCATCAAAGAAATCCAGGTTTGAGAGCCCAGACTGGAAACCTCACCCCGTGCACAGATTGAGTTAAAACCACATGGAAAAATAACACAATTGCAAAATCAGAAGCTGGAAAACGCCAATGCTTTGGTGGAATCCATCCTGTGCGGTGTGCCGGCAGCCTGCCCCGCGCTCTAACATGGCCCCGAGATGCTTGAACCCACCCCACTGCTTCCCCGGGACCCTCGATGCTTCCAGCACTCGCTCTGATTAAAATAAAAATAAAAATAAAAATAAAATTAAAATTAAAATTTCTACCAGCCAGACTGTCCTGACTGACTGGGTCATTGATTCTGCAACGCTTGTGCATAATTTTTTTTAATTAAGAATTAAAATTTTTGGACTTTTTTTTAGAAATAATTGGAAATTTCTTTTTATTAATTTTTTTTGCTCCTGGATTTGTTCTTTCCTCCGTGCTGGGGTTTGGGCAACGTGGGGACACCGAGGATGCAGGGGGGATGCTCCCCGCGGCCTCCAGCCCCGCCGCATGCCACCCCAGCCGTCCCTTCCCCTCCAGGCTTGGCTGAGCACTCGCAGCTCAAGTACTTCCCCAAGTTAATAATTCAGCCGGATCAGGGTGTTTTTCCACAGTGCCACATCCCTGAAATACTAAAAAGTTCTCCAAATTTTCCACTCGACGCCCAACCGAGGAACAGAGCGCTGGGTGACCGCCCCATCCTGGCGGGTCATTTAACCCCGTTTAGGAGGGAAGGCCTCAAAACCCACAAAAATTCCTGAAGATCAGTAAAAGACAAAAAAAAACCCCGATGGGGCAGGGACCCAGAAACGCCGGGGTCCAGCACCACGCGCGTTCCCCCACACCCACGGCGATTTTTCAGGCTCACCGTGGGCAAACCCGTCTGCTCCGAACCCCGTTCACCGGCTGGGGGTGGGTTTTGCTGCAATTTCTCCCCACAAATTTCCCCCTTAGGCAGACACCTGGCTTGGGAAATTTCATCCCGCACACTTCAGGAGTTCTGGCAGAGTTATAAAGAGCTGAACGCAGGGGCTCGTCGGAGTTGGGCAATCCTCAGCGCTGCCAGCTCCGCCGGCAACGCAGACACCGCAGGGAAGCACAGGCCAAAATGAAAAATTAAAAAAAAAAAAAAAAAAAAAAAAAAAAATTAAAAAAAAAAAAAAAACAGAATAGGTCAT
>VWZL01002303.1:129382-165517 GCA_013396915.1 Stercorarius parasiticus | reverse complement strand
AAAAAAATAAGCTGAATGAGTCATTGTTCGTCAGAGGAGAGGAGGATTCTTTTTTTTGTTTGTTTGGGAGGGGGGTGGCGTTAGAGATACTGAAGGAAGAAAGGTTGTTTTGTTTTGCTTTGTTTTACAGATATATCACAGGAAGAGTCTTGTTTGGAGATTAAGTAGAGCTATTAATGACGAGCAAAATGGCTGTCAGTCACGGCCTATATTCCCCGAGTAATGAACAAAGTCGTATCTTTATTATACACAAAAACAGGCAGGCCCTCCCACCACCAGCCGCCAGCTCGGGGCTCTCCCCAGCCCGACGACACTGGCACCCAGCACCGGCACCGGTACCCAGTGCCGGCACCCAGCACCAGCACCCAACACCGGCACCCAGCACTGGCACACACCACCAATACCCAGCGCCAGTGCCCAACACCAGCACCCAACACCGGTACCCAGCACCCAGTACCAGCACCCAATGCCGGCACTCAACACCAATACCGGTTCCCAACACCGGCACCCAACACTGGTACCCAGCACCGGGCACCCAGCACCTGCACCCAGCACCAGGGTGGCCTCCTCCCACGCTCGACAGTGCCAGGGAAATAAAGATAGAGCCAAAATTTTGCAGGAGGAAGGGCAACACAAGGACATGAGCACAAAACAACTGGTGGCAAAAAACAGCACGGACTGGGCAAACTGAGGTCAAAAGGGTCTTTTCATTGCTGTTTGGGTAATTTTTTTCCTTTTTTGATGAAGTGAAGAAGAAGTAACATTAATGAATCATGAGCGCATCACGTGCCCGGTAACCTTGCGGAGACACCAGCAACTCCCACTCATTTATTTTTCAAACAGAACTAGGAAATAAATATAAAAGCATCGCTAGCCCGTGTCCTTCTCGGCGCTGCTGCCAGGAGAACAAAAAGAAGAGAGGCTTGGGCAATAAGGAAGTAGGGAAGAATTTAAACAAACAGCCCCAGTACAAACACCCCGCCTGCCCGCGGCACCGGCTCCGCCACGCAGGTGCTTTGCAAATCCCAACCCACACGCCAGCGCATTTGAATTTTGGGAAAGCCTTTAATACCTCAAGCTCATAAAGTCTTGCACTAAAAAAAACATAAACTAAAAAGAAAACCCAACACTTAGGGCTTTATATGGGCTTTTTTTTGTAGTTCCTATAAAAGCTTTAGCAAATATACTAAAATAAGTGACTGGGAGGTTCACCCCCATGATTTTGAGCTACTGGCTGACAACAGAGATAAAAGCACCCTGTCCCAGTCCCATTCCCAGTCCCGGCCAGTTTTGGAGACCTCCACGCGTGCTGAGAGTGGAGCTTTTTACAGCAGCTCCTGCTGGCAGCATGGGAATGCCCATGTCATGAATTGTGTCCTTCCCTATAACAAGAGGAGAATTAAACATAAAACACTGACGGGGAATTTCTTGACCTACACAAGGAGAATTTCCCACGGCTGACAATGTTGTAAAAAAGGCGGTAGAGATGGCACACGGCAATCAGTAATATTATTTTAAATTTCTTCTTGCATTGGCGCCAATAATCTGAACTTCAAGGTGATTTTATAACAGTTTTTGAAACATTTTGAATCAAAATGGCTTTTTTTTTTTTTGCCTTTTCTTTTCTGTGGTGCATCACGGGCTTGGTTTTGTTTTCGTTTTTTGGTTTTAAAGGGGAACTAATCCACCAAGTCTTCTTCCGAAGGCAGTAATAGTTAAGTACACGCTAATAGAAGTGCAAATCAAGACGGGGCCAAGCGACATAATTACTTTCCAGACGGGTGAACGTGCCGGCGATGGAGTAGCCCATCTGCTGAGAAAACGAGTGGAACAACTGCTCCGATTTTTTTTTTTTGAAGCAAAGGTGCAGCAACAAACCCACAAAATAGGCTCCGCTTCCAGCAGTCAGCGCCTCAGAGCCATTTTTATAATCCTTGTTTTTCTTAGATTATCCCAGTGTGGTTTTTCTCCTGTTTCCTTGTTGAGCACTATTTAACCAGCACAAAGTATGCAATCATTAAACCATGCGACACGGAGCCAACTGGTCACCCAGAAATGACCAACAGCAGCAGCCAGTCATTGCTGAAATAACTGGTTTGTTGGTAAATCGACAAAAATAAAATGGCCTTTCGTGGCTGTAATTTGCAGGCAGAGCTGGGTGCTCGGTGGGGTTGGTGTCAGCCCCGCGACGTGCCGGGTCCAGGCACTGGAGGGGACTGAGCTGCAACGGGTCCCCCCCGCACGCGCCTGGACCCCTGAGAGCATCAAGGTGGACACAGATATATATTAAAAAAATACAATTATAAGCATCTCTACAGCAATAACCATTTTATTTAATAAATGAAAAAATGTGTTCGGAGGCCTGGCACTCCGAGCTGGAGTTTCTCTCTCTTGCAAGAAGGAGACAGGCAATGAGTAAAGTTTGTATTTAAACTAGATACCGCAAATCAAGGCATACGTGCATTTTCCTCTGTCGACTTGCTGATGCACCAGGGATTGGGGGGGCCATCACAGGTGCCACCACCCCAGGCTCAGCTCTGGAAAGCGGGTGATATTTCATTGAATAGAATCACAGAATGGTTTGGGTTGGAAAGGACCTTAAAGATCACCTAATTCCACCCCCTGCCCTGGGCAGGGACACCTCCCACAAGACCAGGTTGCTCCAAGCCCTGTCCAACCTGGCCTTGAACACCTCCAGGGATGGGGCAGCCACAGCTGCTCTGGGCAACCTGGGCCAGGGGCTCACCACTCTCACAGCAAAGAATTTCTTCCTGAGATCTAATCTAAATCTCCCCTCTTGCAGTTTAAAACTGTTCCGCCTCGTCCCATGGCTCCCCTCCCTGCTCCAGAGTCCCTCCCCAGCTTTCCTGGAGCCCCTTTAGGAACTGGAAGGGGCTCTAAGATCTCCCTGGAGCCTTCTCTTCTCCCGGCTGACCCCCCGCCCCGACTCTCTCAGCCTGTCCTCACAGCAGAGGGGCTCCAGCCCTCCCAGCATCACTTCTCCAATCCCTTTCATGTTCAGACTCTCTGAACCTGAGCAGAGCGCCAGGGCTCACTATACCAATTTTGGAAGGAAGACAGATAAAACCCAAACGCTGTCCTGCCCGAGCACGGCTCTCTGTGACAGGATGCGGGATGAGCGCCAGGACGTGGTCCCCCTGATCAGGATCGGCTCCGTGCTCGCTCCAGGCATCTACCAAGTCAAGTCAGGAGCAGTCTCGGGACAATCATTAACCAGGGAGGCCAACAGGCTCTGGGTCCACGCACCGGCCTGCCTGGGGAAAGTCATGTGAAATAACACCCTTCGGGACCCAGCACCACTCGCCAGCCCAGAGAGACTCCGATTTAGTGATGAAGTGTCTATTCCCATGCAAAAACACCAATCAGGGCGTGCAAAACACAAACCCATCACCTCATCCTGATGTGCTGGGAGCAAGAAGTGAGCACTGCTGCCACCGAGGTGTTCCCATCTCGGCAGCTGCCATCGCATCTCACCCACGGGAACTAGAGCATTCCCTCTCCACAGCTTCCCTGGCATGAGCCGGGCTCGCAGGACAACAAGCCACATCTCTCCTTTAATTTGGGATCCATTTAATCAACCTGCCCTTCCTCCATGCCAAGATTTGAGTCTTGTGTCTCTGGGACTCTCCAAGTCAGAAAACCCACGTCTTTTACTGAAAAAGCATCTTGAAAAAAGTCTGAGCAAGGTTTCAGGAGCAGCCTGAGCCCCTCTTTCGGCAGCATTTACCCATTTAGCCGATCCCAATTTCCCAAAGGTGGGGTGCCGCGTGGGGACAAAGCGCACAGCCTGAGCCCGAATTACTGCGGGTGCGAACACGGCGGGAGCGGGGAAGGTCCAGGCCTCCCCGGCCAGCGTGGGGACTCCCCGCCTCATCCATGTCTAGAGGCACAGGTACATTCATCCTCTCATTTTCAAGTTTACTAAGCGCACCGAACCAGTTTTTCCTGTTTTCCTTCAAATTAATGGTCACCATGGAAGGCGGGAGGTTGTGCAGCATGGTGAAGCATCTCCTGGGTGCTCACGCTGGGAAATGCTGCTGAAATCGCCCTTGGGGGGCCCCGGATACCAGATCTCAACCTCTGCACCAGCACCTCCTTCTCCTCTCCATGCAGCGGGCACACCAAAGCAACCACTGGCACCCGACATTGCCACCCCCCAAGTCCCTGTGCCAATGTGGGCAGCTTCCAGAAGCCCCAGTGCCCCGTCCCCCCCGGGGAAGTGCCCGTGGTCCCCCCAAAGCAGTGCCCGCAGCCCCCCAGGGTCCCCCTGGGCAGGGGGTCAGGGCTGTTCCCTGGAGGAGGAGGAGGAGGAGGTCTGGTCCAGCCCAGACACTCTCTTCCTGTTCAAGCAGCATCACAATAAATTGGGAACCACAGCAGCACAGAAGTCCCTTGCTCCTGCTTCAGAAGTCACCACCCAGAAGGTTCAACAACTTCACTAAGGGAAGAAACTCCTCCACGGTAATGATTTCTGTTCAGGTACCAGTCATTTCCATGCAAAACCACAATGTTTCTGCAAAAACAAAGGGAAGAATTCCTGTCCCACCACGGGCACCACCCTCATCCTCCTCCGAACACAACCCAAGGCCCTGACCCGTGCAGGGGTGTCAGACCCAGATGGAGAGACCAGCCCCATCTCACGGGTCTGGCGATGGCAGCAAGGCTCTGTCACACTCAGCAAGATTTTTAAATAACTCCAAGGCCAACAAATGGTGTTGAGCCCCTTCCTTGTAGGGGCTCAACATCTCCACCATCACTTAATGACCAGCCTGGATTTTAGACCCGCTATAGGGGAAAATATTAAGGCATCTGATTTTTAAGACTTTTCTGTACCTCTCTGTGTGGCTACATGGAAACTAGTTTTGAAATATGTTAGCAAATACAACTACCGTGAAATCACCAATTACATTGCCTTGCTTTCAGTGGAAGAAAGCCCAAAATGGAGGCTTTGCAATTTCTCAAATGCAGAATTTCAGTTCCCAAGAGATTATGAATTTTTGTTTAAAAAAAAAAAAAAAGCAGCAGAGTTATTTTGTAACAAAAATATTGAATGTCTAAACAAAGTCAAAAGTTAAATGTGCCACTGCCAAATTTCTGCAAGGCCCAATCACTATATTAAGAAAAGAGATCATAAAACAAACAAAACTCCAAACAACCTACAGGCCACGATAACCAACATCCAACAGCAATACTTCTTTCGCTATGCGTAAATTTCTAATTATAACCACAGCAAAAAAAAAAATCCCTCCAAATCCAATGAGAATCTTTCCCACCTTGTCCCCAGAGACCAAATTTACCCAATCACAGTTTTAAAAATTATTTCCATATGTTAATTATTTCCTGTAAAAGATTAACTCACTTCTGAGTTACAGTAAAATCCATGCGAATGGCTCGAATTCAGCCTCAGCTGAGCATCAAATTATGGGACTTTTCCACATTTCAGGCCCAAAATAGATGCTCACATCCAAGCAAACTTCTCCCCAGCCAGGTCTGTCCTCATCAGCAATCGCACGATTGGGCCAATGTCTGTGTGAACGTTCGTTTGGGATGAGGAGGAACATGAAAGTATTAATTGATGCCCACCAAGGAGAGTATGTGAGAACCTTCCTATGGAAAGCCTCTTAAATTAAGGTCGAATTGCTCCTCTGTGCTGATGAAGACCTGGAAGATTCAGGCGGTTTCTGAGGATCCTTCTCATTCTCCAGCTCTTCCCTCTTGTCCTTCAGCCCATGCAACCTGCTCTCCTCTACCACAAACCCAAGCACTCCCTCCAAGCCGATGCTGGTCCTGAAACGTGTCCTCCAGCAGCTTGACCACGCCAGTACCCAGGAGGACAACCATCCACCCAATGCGGACTTTACTTCCTTTTTTTTTTGGTGGCCATCTATTTCAGTCCTGAAGGGACAAATTGGCCCAAACCCCTCCTGTCTTCCCAGAGACGTCTCCAGACTGGAGAGGAAGACTGCTGCTTCCAACGGCCCAGAAGGGCTCAGCCGCCTCTAGTCCCATAAACTTAAACCGATCCATAAGACTGTTTGCTTTGTCAATACCGAAATACAGCATAAAGCCTTCCGGCACCAGTTAGATCTCGACATCATTGTATTTATAGTTATGAATAATAAGAGCTTTTCCACAACACTACAGCGGCAAGGCATAATTCAACAGAAATTCAATTTTTAAAGGATGATGAATTGTGATACACTGAGATTTTTATGCTCCTATGACTATTAAGAAGCCCATGATATTCATTTTAGTAAAGTAAAAATTGAACATGGCAAAGTATTGTTCACGACTTGGATAAGAGCACCAGCACTGGCATCTGCACCCATCTCCATCGTGACCGGGCAGGAGATGGGCAAGTTTTGATGACTCCTGGGCTGTGTTATCGTTGATGTGATCTCTCAGTTTGGATCTCACTGAGCATCAGGATCTTCCCGTTAGAGGCCACTGTCCCTCTCCTGCGTCACACCACGTCATGCTAATTTTGCAACTCTCCTTTTCCAAAATTCTTTTGCATTTCTCCCTCTGCTTCATCGGAAAAAAATGCTCCAAGGCTGGTTCTAAAGCCTTCTCCAGCCTTTCTCCCAGCTTCTTGCTACCCAGCCCACCTCTCCGGCAATGTCCCAAGGAGTGTGACAACCGCTCCCACGCAGACAGCGCGCTGCTCTGCACCCATCTGCTCTCTGCTCTGACCGCCCTTCTTCAGAACCACACAAGTTTGGGAGTTTTGCCCCGTTAGGACTCTGCGCTAGCTTGTTCAGGGTTCAGTACCTCTTCTTAAACCAGGCACTGCCTTTGCCTCCGCAGACCCAAACTCCCCTCTTTTGTCCTATCTCTCCAGCCCGCGAGTCAACTATCTTCTCCTTTAAAGCATCCCCAGAATGAACCTCCCGAGACTTTGTCCCGTGGCACAAACTGGCCGTGGGGACGGGCCGCGGCAGCAGAAGCGATGCCCTGACTGTGGCAGTGCCACCACCACCTGAAAGGCAGAAAGAGGCGAAGAAATTGTGAAATGAGCAATCACAGACCATCCCGTGCATGAGGATGCTGCTGCTTAATTTGATCAGACGGTGGCTGGCTTTTACCCTAAACTTACAGGGATTTCTCTCTCTAATGAAAACCTTCATACCTTAGCTGCATTAACCACGGAGGCTTTCAGCATTCAAATAAAGATGTTTAAAAATTCTGGCGTTCTTACCGTCACTGATTTCTAGCAGTAGGCTCTGTATCTCCAGCACTACGTGTCATTTTAAAGGAACTGATTCACCCCCAGGGCTTCGTTTTACCCATAAAGGCGCCAAAGCATTCCAGCCCAATGCATGAAAAACAAATGCTTATTCACAGACCTCCACACACACTCGTTCTCGTGCTTAGGCTCGGCACCCTGCTGTCGATCTTTGTTGCCTTAGGGTCCTACTTAAATCTAGAAATCGGGCCCCAGGGATGATTCCTGGCACTGGATGGCAGGTTTGCAGCATGGGGTAGGGCAGCTGCTCACCAGGGACCTACGAGGACCCCACAGGACCCAGACCGCTGCTCCAGTACATGAANCAGAGCCCTGGCACAGGCTGCCCAGAGAGGTGGTGGAGTCTCCGTCTCTGGAGACATTCCAAACCCGCCTGGACGCGTTCCTGTGCAACCTGCTCTGGGTGACCCTGCTCTGGCAGGGGGTTGGAGGAGATGATCTCCAGAGGTCCCTTCCAACCCCTGCCAGTCTGTGATTCTGTGAACTCACATCTCATTTTGCAAACACCCAGCAGACCCAACCTCTCCATCCTTTCCACAGCTGTGGATTTGCCAAGGGCAGTCACATAGAGAGAACCCGTGGAGAAACACCTGAAACATAAAACCTGAAAAATAAAAGGAGTCTGATGCCAGAAGGGGCAGATAGTGTAGACACGGCCCCTCCATTCTCCAGCTTCTCATCTTCCTCCCAACCACATCCATGGGATCACACTCCCCTCTGCTGTTCTCACAGCCTCCTGCCCCAGAGCTTGACGAATAGGATAAATAGGTCTCACACCTCCAGCACTCCCGGACCCCCAGACCCATACAGACACACTCGAAAACTCTTATTGCTCTCTAAATCTCGTCTCAAGGCTTTCCAGCTTATTGAGTCTTTCATTTGACTTCAATGGCCTTTGGAAAGGGCTCGCTGAGCCTCTTAATGATGCTCAACAGGACATGTAGCTCCTGTCTAACAAAACCTTTTGTAGGCAACAGACTGGTCAGGCAGCAGGGCAGCTCTTCCCCAAAGCCTGCCCATATGAGTCAAGACACACCCACCAACACCAACCACGTTCTTCCCCAAGAAAACACTGTGAGGTCTACCTAGAGAAGGAACCGACTCCTAAACACCAGTGGTCAAGGGGAAAAATTCACTGGGGAGGTAGATTTAATGACTTTCACACCCATTCAACCGATGGGTGCTGCCAGCATGAGGTAGGTAACTCCTTCCCAGCCACCAAAATTCCATCACCGAAAACCCCAGTCGCACCCAGGGTGAGGCACAGAGCTGACCCCTACATGCGCCATTCCCTCCACGACAGCGTTTCAGGTGAGTTATAAATAGAGGTCTTTAAAACATGGACCTAGGCGCAAGCTATGAAGACACCTAAAACTTTCCACACCACTTTCAACCCAATTGAAATCAGGAGCTGTAGGTGACAGCTCTGATTGTCCCTGGCTGCCATGAGCCCTGGGGACAGTCATGCCACCCCATGCCCAGGCACTTCATGGACATGAAACAGCTGGGGCCGACCCATCTGTGAAAACATGGCCATGACCAGGAGCAGGGTGGACAGACACCCATCCCTTCATTTCTCTTGGACTATTCCCAAGTCCAGGTCCTCCTCTTCAGACTCCTTTCAGACTCCTAAACAAGGACTGGGTTTTTGATGGACATCCCCACCATGTCCTACCACACCAAACGCCAACAGGTCAGGTCACAAGGAAACAATAATATGGACTTTTAACATAGCTGGAGCTTCAAAACAGCGCATAGTTCAGTCTGTTTCTATAAGCATCACATAGCATTGCCCTCCCTAACAAAAAAGGTAGAGAAAACATAATTATAAAGAAATGGTAGTTACTGTGTGATGGTGCCAGACTAGAGAGAGACGCCAGTACTCAGGGCAGATACAACGAACACACCTCAGACAGAAAAATGTGGGGAAAGGATTCAAAATTATTTTTTTGCAGGTGTGAACACCCTGTGCCAACCTGGCTAAAAATGTCTTAGCGAGACATTCAGCCCATATGTCTTCATCTGGGAAAGAAGAAAGAAAACCAGCCTTGGCATTAATTCCTGGTAAGATTTACGGTTTTGGCTTAAAAAGATAACTATTTTAGCGTAAGAGACTTAGATTTTTGCAGGGCTTACTATTGCACAAGATGTTGATTCAAAACAATCAGCCCTAGAAGAGAAATCAATGTAAACACATGCTAAGTGGATTAAAAAATAGCTATTTGATAACTTTTGAAAACTAACTGTAATGGAGGAATCCTCATTTCTTCCAAGAGAAAGCAATCCCTGAAAGGATTCAATATCTATCAATGATTTACAAGCAGCCAGAAAATCATTCCCAGTCATGTTTGCAGAGAACATAAAATTAAAAATTAGTTGCACATAATTAAAGAGGACAGGTCACTAATACAATGCCATCTGGATCGATAGGTGTGCTGGACTCATTTAAACAAGATGTATTTTTATGCGGCCAAACANAAAAAAAAGAACCAAAACCCAAACCAGCAGATGGACAGTGTCCTGAAAGAACGGCTGGAAACTGCTTCGTTATCGTGGTAGAGACCAAAGGGAGTCCTGCTGCCCACGTGAGGCCGTGGAGAAGGAGGCCAGGGGTGTTCAGAAGAGGACAGTGAGGCTGTGCAATGTACCAACACCACCAGTGACACCGTTATTTTGTGCTGTTCCCATTTCTCGTGCAACAATCACAAATGAGGTGGGAGAGAAAGAGGCACATCCACTACCCAACTCCTCGTACCCTACAGCAGCTATCTGAAATGTGCCCATCCCTCCTCGTTGAGGATGACCATGGACATCTAAAACTGGGAGAGAGTACTACCATTTCCAGAGTCTTGAAATCAGGGTTACGGACCTTTTCCTAAAGATAAACTTTGGGTCAAACAAAACCCAACTCTGGAGTTGCTGGCCAGGGCAGTGCAGGAGGTTGCGGCTGGATGACCACCAGCCCTTCCAGCCTTGAAAGGCACAGGTCCATGAGAGGTGGACAAAGCATCGTCTGCACTCACACCAGTGCCATTCAGACATTAAAGCCAGCCCTATTTTCCTCAGTCCTTCCTGGACTGAATAACTGCAGTCCAAGAGCCTGTTTATTTTTGCTGAATTAGTCAGATGGGTTCCTGTCAAAAATAAAGCTAATTCTCCAGCAAATTTGATCGCATCTAACAAAAATCTGCATAGCTTGGACACAGGGATCCTAACTTACAGTTGCAGAACCCAAGGAAAGAAAGAAGGAACAAGGCAGCAATTATTTTCTTCCTACTTTATGTCTTATAAACCCCTTTTCCTCCTTGGCTGCCCAATTTATTTTTTATTACTGCCCTAGACGGCAGCTCCAGAAATGAAACACTTAACCTCTGCAAGTTGCTTCTCTTAATGAATACGCAGCAGTTTGCTATTCATTACATCCAAAAGGAAAAGCCAAATCTGTTTCTGCTGCATTAGCCAGCACGGCTGTTAAATGCTGCACGGAGAGTAGCCATGGTGACCTTCTCGGAAAGGAAAACCGGACTTTTCCAAAGGCTATTGTCAGCGCTCAAAACAACAAAATAGAAGCAACTTTTTTTTATTATTATTTATTCCTACTTTGGAAGAAAATTCAATGCCAGTGAAAGATGGCAGACTGACAGCAACAAAGAAGGAGTTTATCCACAGACTGAGCATAAAATACTCAAGGTGCTGATAGTTTATTGTTGGGGTACCTCAACTCTGACCTTTATAATGACACAGCAATTGATCTCCTTGTGTACCAAAATCCCCAGCACTTCTGCTAAGCCTACTGGCTGATGCCCAACTGGTTGCTTATCAACAGCCCATAAAAAATTTGGTCAAGTCTACCAGGACAAAGCCACCTTGAAGCTATGAGATGGTATTTTTTTCTACCTCTAAAGAGGACAAGAACAAGGCAAACGAAGATAGTTTCTTCGGAAAGAGGGCTTGAGAGGCTCACCTCAATCACTCCAACCATTCAAAGCTAAGACACACCAACCAAAACGTCTAAAACATCCTGATGTCTCCCAAACACTAGTTATTATTGACAATTTTGATGTGAGCTGATGAAGTCATTTCTCTTCAGTTCTTGTGCTGGGAAATCAGATTATACAACTTGCCCAGAGCCACAGAAAAAGACTTCCTGAGAACCAGACACTTATCTCTTGAATTTCAGTCTTGCATTTTATTCAAAAAAATCATTCCTTCATTTTGGAGAGGTTATCTAAGCGCCTAGGGTCATCCCCCAGCCTCTCCTGGGTAGTCAAGACATCAAAAAGCCAATAGACACAACCTGGCCAGTAAAAGGAAAAATACCAAGGGCACTCCAAACCGCTTATTGCTACTGCAATTACTATTAAATGAAAACAGGGTCATTTGACTGCTTTCCAAAGCTAAGAAGAGTGTTCCAGGATGGAGGGATCCAGGTGGTGAACTCCGTGATGGAGAACACTATCCAAAGAATGTTTATGCAGACTGACACACAAGCAACTACGATATAGAACCAGGTACAGCTCTTTGGGGTCTGTTGGTAGCTTTCTCACAGGAGAGAGAACAAAAAAAGACAAGAAGGTTTCCTGAAGTGTTTGCATGTGGCAGGTAACACAACCAGACACTGTGATCTGCTACTGAGCAGAAACACAAACTCAACAAGCGGAAACATCAAAAAGTTGCCACCGTTTTCCCGCTTCTACCAAACGTGACATTTGGCCTTGGCAAAAATACATGAATGCCCAAGATCCAAAAGCCTGTGCTGGCCTCTCCTTGTTAACCATCAAACTGGAGTCTAGGCCTCACTCTACCCCCCAACCCATCCACCGAGCACTCTCAGGCTCTCCATCAAAGGTCCAGTCTTCGAATACCCAGAGCCCAGGCTCCAAGTCACCCCCTAGCACAGTAACTTCTTGTAATAGAAGTGATGCTTCCGACCCTATTCTGGTGACTAACCATGTGGATTTGCTCTTCAGGCAACTGGAGGTATCCTCAATTCCTGTCCAGCCATACAATGCACCTGTAGAGCTCTTATGGCCAGCAGTGTCAGCACTCCTAGAGGAATAGCAGGCAATGACACCTGAAGAGGTGGCTGGGCATCCAAGCACGTTGGCCAGGCATCAAATAGTGTTGGCCAGCATGCATGGCTTGGCACGCAAACTGCCAGATGAGCTACTTCTGGTCTTAAGGCTCTAATCTATGTCCTTGCAAAACCAATGCAACTACTGTCTTCCTCCAGCAATGTGTAGGAAAACATAAAAATGGAATGCAAAGCATAAATCTCACGCGACTTGTGCTCGGTGAACACAAGATTTATTTTTCTCTGACCTTCTTCCATAGCTTTGAGCTAACTGGCAAACACTGCTCAAGACCATAAACGGTTCCCACTATCTGTGACCACCCACAACTTTGAGGGCCTTCAACTCTGCGTTTACTTGTTAATATCAGTCTGAACGAGCACTAACTCATTTTTTAATGAACTGTAAAACAGATCAACCAAAACAAGCTGATGAAAAGAGCAATTCCACCTGCCACATAGACCTCCACTCTTCAACATTTTACCCATGCACTTACTTTCACGGCCAAATATTTATTCCATATTTTCTTTTTAGGTACTTAACTTGCAGCACTACACAGCTCCTGTCTTCTTATGCCTCTGAATACCAGACTGGAAAATCCTACCTGAAGCGGCACATTAGCCATTTAGCTGAGAAACCATCCATCCCAGCTAGTTTTAAGACAGACAGATGAAGATTGCCGTGAACTCTATGATGAGGAGGCCGACAAAAGCCAACACAGACTCTATGACCAGAAAGCTATTTTCAAAATTAAGACACTTTAGGTCAAAGGTCTTTTGCCTTTATTGGCTCTCTGACATTCAAACCTATCACCCCCTGCAGCCATCATCAGGAATCTGGGCTACTGGGTAACAGCAGTGGTCCTTGTTCTCCTGCCAGTGACCCTGTTACTGCTCAGACATCCCTTGCAAGGGCACGCAGGGAAGCTGCACAGCCAACGGAAAGAGCCCTCATCCAGCCAAAGTTCTTCGCCTTCTTGGAAACTGGAGGCTGCCTATGTTCGAGCAGTTACGTACAAGGGCTGCATAGCAAAAGCTTTTTATCATATGAGGAGATACATTTGGAAGCACCAAAAAACGGAATTTTATCCTGTTTTCTTTCATTTATGGAGGAGACAACACAAGTGTGATAGGGAAGCACCTTCATCTTTCACACCGCTTAGAGGAAAACCCTACTCCCACGTGGACATATGCTTTCCAGGACACACTCTCTCCTTTACAGAGAAGGAAAGCCTCCAAGAAAAGCTCAGCACCGCTTGAAGGAGGCACCACTGCCTTTGCAGAGCCTCAGCCTGCACTGCCCAGCACTCTCGGGACAGGCACCAAGTCAGCCCATGGCAAGAGGTTCAGCTCCCGATCTCTGGATGCCCCTGGGAAGGTGCTGCTCATCACCCTCAGGCACAACTGAGAAGTCCGAGGTATTCACACAAGTTGAGGCAGAGGGGAGGTAACAAAGGCAGGATGGGAGCTCTCAGCAGCAGAAGCAGAGACAGCCATATAACAGGGGGGTTCACCCAAACCACCCCACGGAAACCAGTTGAGAGCTCCTGATGCACAGAACTACACACACTGAAGTGTCAAGGAGACAGGCCCAGGAAGCTGCTGGGTGGCAGGGTAGGACCTGCTAAATCCAGACTGACCCTCCCTGCGGAGCTCCTCCCAGCCCCACCATGGGCTGCTCTGCTCTGCCCAGCGCTTTGGGGGGTACTGACCAGATTTCAGTCTTTGGGGTTTTTTGGCCTCCTCACACGTTTCAGAGATGTGAGCACTCCTACAAGTCTGCTTTCTCAGGAACCTTCTGCTGGCCATGTACAGCCCGTAGGGGTGCCTACACCCATCCCAGTGACAACCAGTGCTGCCACTACATCCCCTCCCCACCAGACATGGGAGGGGACGCGGAGCACAAACATCAGCATTTACAGCAGGGATGATCCGGGCTGCTGGACTACAAACCGAGAAACAGCCAAAGGTCCATCCATACCCCTGCTGGCTCAGCTGGACCAGTTACCCATTAAGACCAGTTAACACTCTTAGGGCTTTTTGCCTGTAATTCAGCCCTGGAGGATGGGAACCAGAGCCTTGAGCTCATCCTGCATTTACAAACTCACTGTCGTGGGCTCAGATGATTTCAGTGCCCGGTGGAACCTTAGAACAACATTGCAGAGGGAGTTACAGCTCGGAGTAACATTTCGACCCAAACCAGTGCCCGAGTTTGGAGAAGCAGGGATGGGAACAGCGTATTTTTTCCCCTTTGCAGAGCTACGCTCTCGGACTGAATGCTGCCAGTAACAACAGCTTCCTGACACGTGCTTCCAGTGCCCAGCGAGGCACAGGAAAAAGGAAACACAAATTTTGAATCTATGAATAAATGTGACGTCCAATCCTGAACCAAATGATAAAGGCAACTTAAGACCATTCTGCAGCAAGCAGGATCTCAGGGAAGGGAAGAGGGGGGGTCCCCGCTGCACCCGAACGTGGACGGAGGCCACTGCCTCTGCTCAGAGCTCCATCCACCCCCACAGCACCCACCTCCCCAGCTCCCCGAGCACACCTCACCCCCCACACCACAGCTACATCGCCAAGGAGACACTGTCTTCCACCCAAAGAGTTTTGCGTATGAATTGCATCTATAACCAACATTACTGTTACAACTGCGATGAATGGAGACATCCTGTACCAGCATGAAAGCTGCTGGGCCCAGTTGGACACATCATGGGTACACTCTCCTGGACACAGATGAAAGCTCGGGCTTTTCACCTCATTCCAGCAACGCTCTCCGAGTGCCATGAACAGGGCAAGGGAAAGCAATGGGAGCTGCACATCTCAGCGGACTTGAATGAAAAATGCCTCTCTGGCATTTCATAGCTGAACAGAGCCCTTCTCCGAGAGGAAAGCATCATTACCGAGCTGACACGGTGCAGGCAGACATCGTGGTTCGGGGTGCGACCTTCCACGGTGCCAGCAGTCCTGGCCTCGCTCCAGACCTGTCACTCCACGCACCGCGTGCAAAACTCACTCTGGCTCCTGTACTCTGTCACCCGGCTCCTGTACCCTTTGGTTGCCACCCAGCCCTTGACAAAACGTCTGAGAAGCAGCTGGACCACCCCTGCGCCAGGGTGCCTGCATGAGGAAGGCTGAGCGGGCTCAGACCACGGGTCCATATCAGCCACCATTCTGGCCCCAGCAGCGGCTGAGTTAGGAAAGCATATAAAATCAGGAAAAGCCTAAGCGGAACGTCTCCAGAATCATCTGCCATCCTCCAGCGAGCTGCAGCTCGGGGCTTCACGGGCAAGAGGTGCTTGGCTGCCGTTGGCAGAAATTTCTTTCATGGATTTATCCAGTTGCCGCTTTTTTACTATTTTGTAAATATAAAACCTAACGCCAGCCTCTCAAAAACATCCAGGAGGGAAGAAGCTTGAAGCATTCCCACAAAAAACATTTAAAACGCCCAGTGAAGCGTCAACACATCGCACGCACAGAAGAATCGGAGACGGAGTGACTGCAGGGCGACTTGGAGAGCACCAAGCCATCGAACCCACCGCCTGGTGCACGACTTGACAAATCCCCCTCCACGCACGAGCCCCTCACCCCTGGTTGGCAGCATAATTCTATGACTCTATGATAATTAGAGGCATGAACTAATTATTAAGCAGCAGCACAGTGAGGATGCCCCTTCCGTGGTTTTTTTTTGTTCCACGTAAGAGGGACATATATTTTGAAAACCAAAAACTTTGTGGCTCACTTGACTGTTACCAAACATTTCTGAGGTGTGAGGAGGTGGGCTACGCAACATTTCTGAACCAAATGTTCAGATTCGAGAGACTATCACAAGTTGGGGACAGCCCTTAGTGCAGGCGCAGGCACTGGGGCTGTCCCAGTCCCATACACGCGCTATTATGTATCTGCAACTTACAGCAGGGTAAAAAAACCATAAAACCAGGATTTCTTGGGGTTCTTTTGATTTTTAAATTAACTGCACTAACTTAAGGACATTAAACCTGCTCCTCTTTCTATTTTACTATTATTTTTTAAGGCTCAACGAGATAGCACTTCGCCACACAAAATACTCTGCTGAAGGGCTCATAGTCCCTGTTATTTGAGAGGGGAGCTGAGAAGTCTGACAGGAGACCAGAATTTAGACCGCGATCCAGCATTTGGACACTTCAGAAACAGTGACAAATAATTTAGTACTTGACATTTATTATTTTAAAGCTGCTGGAGGTACAATTTGCAAAATCTACTTCAAAATCTATTATTTCTACTAGAAATATTTTCATGATTTCATAAAATTAAAATGAAAACTGGGCATAAGTTTAAATATTGCTTTCACATCGCTGCCTCCAAAATTTTTACTGTGCTGTAGCTGTGGAGGAGAACCAGAAAATGAAAAGCAAAAGTGATCTCCGCCAGCTTTCCTCTCTACAAGGGATGCAAAAGAGTTCTATAGGATGGACGCGTTGCTTCATTTGGTTTTAGGAACCTTTGTCTCTGCCAGCAACGTAAGGAAGGAGTTATCCACTCCACTTTAGCATTGCCTTTTTCCCAAATAAACGTGAATCCCTTTTTTAAAGGTTTGGTGATGCCCAGCTACGACAGCCCCATGCTCCAGCCCAAGCCCCAGGGCAGGGACCACCATCGGCCACCACAGCCAGCGAGCGCTGGGGGCTCAGGGGGCTCTGCGGGGCGGCTCAGCCCCAGCCCCTGCCTTGGGGGTTCATGGCTGAGGGTGTTGAAACGTGGTGGCAGGACCAACTGCCGCCCTGGGGACAATGCCAGCCGCCAGCCAGCTCCGCCAGCCTTGCGGGGTTCAGCATTTCACAACACGGGGGAGTTTTATGAAACTTTTTCTCTCCATAAATTACACTCAGTTGTTTTATATTACAAGACATGTTTCTGTACCTAAAAGGAAGCCCATGCTACAGAGACAACGAAAAAAGCTACTTAGGCAAAGCACATGTGATTCCTCATCTATCCATTAAGGCAGGTAAGGCATCATCACCAAGAGCACACTTGGGTACCACACAGAGGACATACCACATCTGGGTATCTTGAAGGGTAACCTTGAGAGAGGTCATCCTCCCCCTCTACTCTGCCCTGGGGAGGCCACAGCTGGAGCACTGTGTCCGGTTCTGGGCTCCCCGGTTCAAGAAGGACAGGGAACTGCTGGAGAGAGTCCAGCAGAGGCTACAAAGATGATCAAGGGACTGGAGCATCTCTCTGCTGAGGAAAGGCACAGCTGGAGAAGAGCAGACTGAGAGGGGATCTCATCAATGCTCAGCAATAGCTAAAGGGTGGGTGTCAGGAGGATGGGGCCAGGCTCTGCTCAGTGGTGCCCGGTGACAGGACAAGAGGCAACAGGCACAAACTTGAGCATAGGAAGTTCCATCTCAACATGAGGAGGAACTTCTTTACTTTGAGGGTAGCAGAGCCCTGGCACAGGCTGCCCAGAGAGGTGGTGGAGTCTCCTGCTCTGGAGCTGGATGCGTTCCTGTGCCACCTGCTCTAGCTGACCCTGCTCCAGCAGGGGCTTGGACTGGATGACCTCCAGAGGTCACTGCCAACCCTAGACAGTCTGTGATTCTGTGAAATGCGTTTTCCAAACCCAGAACTCTCTCCAGCAGTTTCTGAGCAAAGACAGATCTACAGTCATTGATAACATCTTGTGGGAACACAGATTTATTGTTCCTTGTAGGCCTCAAAGTCCACTTATCTCAAGCAAGAGAGAGCTGAAGGACCCTCCTGCACTTACCCAGCATCACCAAACCTCCAGTGATTGAGAGCAGGCAGGGAAAACGCAGTCGCTGCGTCCAATGGAGGGGATGACAAATAATCAATTCTTCATGGAGCAGGAGGGGAATCATTTATTTCCCAGTTGCTTTGTACCTAAAGAGATGCCTTGGCACCGAATCTTAACTACGCCTTGAATGCTCCTACGGGACTGTGAAGGCGCTTTTGGGGACCATAGAGTGTTACTATACATATTTTAAGAAAAGAAATGGGGAGCTGCTCCTGCTGAGCTACAGTAGCATCTCATGCAGTCCATTACAGACTGCTAAGTTCAGGGAAAATCTTGAATTTTCATCAGAGACAACCAAAAGGTCAGCCTTTCTTATGGGATTTCAGCCATTTGAGTGCCCTTTTGAGCTACAATCTTGAAATTAGGAATAATTCATTCATTACAGACTGCTGATTACAGGGGGGGGAAAAAACAGAAATTTGACATTTCTTTCCAGTTCACCAAAAGGTCAGTCTACTGATTTACAAAATTTGTATTAATTTTAACTCTGAGGCTGTCACATTGGGCATGAGGCATCCAATTTGGAGAAATTAAGGTCACTTAAGGTCTCTAGTTGCATTTATCATTTTGAATGCAAAAAGTTCTCAAGGCAAAGGCAATGCTGAGGGAGCCAACAGCCAAAGTCACCCAAATTGGAGACGGCCCCCAATTTTAATACACTAAAATGCATTTCTGTTTAAGAGAACATGGGCTTTAAGTCTCTTCCTGCCGCACGTTACCAGACATCAACTGCCATCGCTCCATGAAACAGAGACAAACTAAAGTTTGGGGTTGAACCACCTCTCATGGCAGACCCAATGGTCCCCAAGTCAAACTGCCACTCGTCTGGGCTCACACCAGCACCGGGCATGAATGCCACCAGCTCTGCTCGTCACCACCAGCCAGCTCAACTTCTGGAAATCTGCCATTCAGAGCTCAAAAACACTGAGAGATGATGAAGAGGAGGAGAAGGAGGAGGGGGTGGCAGCACGGAAGTCATCTTCTTGAGCAGCTGGAGCAGAGCACGGCATGTTTCAGAGTTGACTCAAAGGCCACCGGGAGGAGGGTGGGAGGTGTCTCCCACAAACATGGAAAATATTGCAAAGCCGCAAAGCATGAGGCAGCCCCCAAAGGCGCTGCTGCAGCTCCAACAGCCATCCCAACCGCCCAAAGGCAAAGCTCGGCCGTCTCCCAGTGCTATATTTGAGTGAGAAGAAAAGCAAAGTTCAAGCGATCCCTCCTAAAAATTACCAAACCCAGTGACTGACTTGCTGAGATTTGCGAGTCCCCTTATTTGTAAATAAGTCATTTGTGGTGTCTGACAGCACTAGAAAGCCCACCTCGTGCAACCAAACAGCTCGAAGCTCCTCCCATCCATCCCAAGGAATCCCTGCTTGGGCAGCTCTTCATCAAAAGGTACAGAAAAGCATCCTCACGTTTGCAAAGAGCAGCAACAAAGACAGAGCAATCCTGACACCTGTCCTCCTGCCCTAGTCACCAGCCCAGCCCATCTCCCACATCGGAAGCCATCCTGGCCAGGGAATGGCTCCTGATTTAGGAATAAAGCTATAGCCAAGGCCGAACCCTCAGCTTGGTCTAAACCAGAGCCATTCACACCAGCCAGCACTGCTCCCTCAATGCCTTTTTTAATGGAAACATCAGTGTTATTTAAGCGTGGTGAGCCCCTGGCCCAGGTTGCCCAGAGAAGCTGTGGCTGCCCCATCCCTGGAGGGGTTCCAGGCCAGGTTGGACGGGGCTTGGAGCAACCTGGGCTGGTGGGAGGTGTCCCTGCCCAGGGCAGCGGGGTGGAATTAGATGGTCTTTAAGGTCCCTTCCAACCTGAACCATTCTGTGATTCTATGATTTTTAATTTTTTATAAAGACACACTCACTAAAACCAGACTGGTGGTCTGTCCCAGCTCACCGGGCAGAGGCTGCTCCGGGCGCCGCAGCCCGTCCACACCAGCAGGACCCGCGTGCGCTCTCTGCCCTGCTGCTTCACCCCGAGTTTCCATAAAGCACACCTGACACTTATTTTCTTTCTCAAGCAGGAAAAATTAAGGAAACCATCTCGACAACATGGCAATTTTATACTACAGCTATAACCTCTGCCCGTCAAAACTTTGCCCAGTCTACCCGTTTATGCTGTAAGCAGATTAGCATTTTCTAACTTCTTAAATATAGAAAGCTGGATTTTAACACCTTCCCTTCAGAAAAACACTTCAATGTTTAGTTCTGTATTAAAAATTGGCCTGGGTACAACAACTAGGTTTTAAAATAAATTGTTACTTTTTAAACTATTTGAAAGTACTAGTTCCTCTTTGTACTTCATTTCTTCAGGAGAAAAAATACAAATCCAATCCACAATCAGACATTTGCCCTTTTTTTTTTTTTCTCTCCTTTTTAATTTAGGAACTTGTGAATTCATGCATTGACCCAGCCGAACAAAGGGCAAAGACTGTTAAATTCCAGAGCCCAGGAGATATTCGGTTACTCATTTAGGGCCTTATGCAGAGTGTAAAAAAAAAATAAATAAAAAAAGAGACTTAGTGAGGAGGAGAGGCAGATTCGGAAATGATACTTTTAAATTAACAACCGAAAAGGGAAAAGAGGTAAACCGGGGAGAGATTAGCTGCTTGCTGCACCGCGATGGGAAGATGGAGAGCGGGCTGGAACTCATTAGCCCAATTACATAATATATTGTTTTGGCCAAATCCGAAGGCAATAAAAGCAGCAAGAGAAGCGAACATTAGGGAACAGCAAATATGGAAGAGGTGGAGGACAGGAGAAAAAGAAAAGGCTTTTTACTATTTTATTTGTGATGCTTCTTGAAAAGGTTTCCCTCGGGCAGGGAAGCACCGAGCAGAGGCAGGAATTCGGCAAATGACCAAAATACGGCTGGGGGTGCCGAGGGGCAACTGGCACCGCGGGTCCTTGGCCACGGTGGGGAGGGAGGCCTGGCACACTGAGCACGGGAAAAAGAGCATCACTCTCCATTTCCCTGCCTTGCTTTCCTCCTGTCCCTGAAAATCACATTTCATTGAATTCAAAAGCATTCTGAAATTTTACTAGTTTAGGAAAGATCGAATAAGCATGTAATTAAATTAATTACAGAATCACTGCTCTGCATCCTACTACAGGAATAGCAGTGAATCAACCAAATGGATTCAAAATCACTTCCTAAATGCTTTCCAGTCAAATAAAACTTCAAGAACAGTTTCAAAGCACTTATAGCGCGGTCCAGAAAAATCCAACTTTTCAACCAGTTTCCTTCACCCATATGGGGACGCACTCCTGAAGGGCACGACCCGAGCTGGAGCGTTTCCCTTCCTAAATAAACAGCAGCCGCTCGGGGCCAGATGCCTCCTCTCCCTGCCCACATCCCTGCCCGCATCCCCTGCCCTACAGCCGCTATCCGAGCTGGTTCCTATGGACAGCCACCACACATTTCTGATTAATTGCTCTTCTGTGCAAGCAGGAGATGGGGAAAACCCCTCTGTGAGCTCACAGCTACAGGCTGCGTTGCAAAGTGCATGCACAAATTGAGGATGGTTGCGTGGTTCCCAGCGGGAAAGGTGCCATCAGCCCCACAGACGCCGCCAGCATCCCCGTGTCTGCTCCAGCATCGACAGGACCAGAACTGAGACTGGGATGTCTCACGTGAGGGTCGTGCCTGGTCCCACACGGTGAGCTGTGCCGGCACAGCTAGAGCAAGGTGTCCACTCTTGGCCAGTGGGACAGAGCATCATACCCTGGGCTGGGGGATGTCGAAGCTCAGGGGAGCCTCTTTCCCCGCTTTGGGGAAGCAGAAAAGCGCAACCAGAGGAGGATTAGCTCCAACAGCGCAAACGTCATCCCAGCCCGGGCAAACACCAGACCACAACCAGCAACGCGACAACAGGCAGCGCGGGGGAGCGGGCACAGGCATCCGCTCTTCCAAGAAAACAGGAATAGCCTCGTGCTGCCTCACCCGCACAGCTGGGGGCAAGGCTGCCTTTCTGTTAATGCTTAATGTGACGGTAGTTACACATACCACCGCGTCTGCCGAGCACGGCCGGCCGGCTGCTGGCAGCTCTGGCCGCAGTGGGACCACAGTGGTGCAGAAGAGCCTGTTCTGCGCAGGGGATGCAGCGGGGCTAGCTCACTGCCTTCAGCACGGCTCTTCCACCTGTCCCTGCCCAGGGACCATGGGGTCAGCAGCCCATGGCACACACCTGACTGCTCTGGGGAAACCAAGTGTCATAGCTGAGACCAGAAATCAAACATCAATGCTAGCCCAGGTGACTTTGCTCAAATTAAGTCAAGTAAGTCTTCCACCAGCACTGCTGCTTACAGGAAGATGTCCATCCACAGCCTTGGTGGCTTCAGCTAGCAATGGAGGCAGCAGCCAAAGCCAGCTTTCATCCCCTGCCTACGTGAGATGCTGCCTCAAAACCTACACAAGAGGTGCCAACAGTGGGAGAAGTCAAACAGGCAACATCTGCAGGGCTGCACCCCTGACAAACAGGTCCTCGGGCAGCAGGACACCAACACCACCGCCTCTGGCTCCGTCAGAGAGAAACACTTCGGAAAAAATCCAAGTAAGAAGTCCAGGACTCACATTGTTTGCAATAAGCTGATGGTCTATTTGTCCATAGTAAAATCTCACCAACTCCTCAACAGCAATGGACACCACCTGATGGGATCACCCACGAGCTACGTCTCCAAACAGAGCAAAACCAGCAAGTTACTGGATGACAACCAGCTTCGAAGGCTGCAAATAGAGCTGGTTGACCCAAGCAGGGATAAGCAGAAACAAACATCAACAGGGGGTTTTCTAGTCTCCTGGGACTGCAGGAAAGACCCATCTTGTCCCCAGAAACCACCTTATTAGCCAATGAAGGAGCTGCCAGCATGTGCAGCCATGCGTGCTACCTCCCAGGTATCAACAAGATCTGGTCACCACCAGCCCAGAAGCCACCAAGAGCTCAATAAATCGATGAGGTCCAACAGACAGCACAGATCTTCCCATAGCCCAAAGGCAGGTGCAGCGAGCAGCAGGACCTCCAGCAGCACCGAGGCCACAGGTAGTTGCTCCTTTTCTGAGTGGTGGCAACATGGGGCACCCAGCAGGTACTGAGCATCTCCCATGACACCACCACTGTAGATGGAGACCACGCTCATGATAGAGGCTTTAACCCCCCAAAGGCATTTCTAATTACTGCATTAAAAGGTGTGAAATGCTTCCTTCCCACACAGGCATGGTCGTCTTCAGGGTCTGAAAACCAAACCAGCCTGCCAGCCGCCCCAGGAACTGATGGTCTGAGTCTATTCAGGGTTTATGCTCCCCTGGTTCACTCCTGGTCTGCCCCCTCATCCCCACAATGAACCACATCTGCCCATGGAAATACCAGCAAAGATCTTCACGACACGGCTGAGAAGGTTTCGAAGTGAACTGGATAAACCGAGTGGTAAGAACTTGCCAAGACCACCAGTGGGACAACAGGCAGAAACGATTAAAATGAAGGAAACCACTCAAATCAGAGTAGAGCTACAAAAAAAAGCAACAGATCCATGCTTTGTGTTCAGTAAGGGTCAACTGTGATCTCTGCGACTTTATGTCTTAGGTGTGGAGGGAAAACATCAGCTTAGTGCTCCTTAGCAGTCAAAGAGGAAAAGAGGAGGGAAGGAATCGTTAAAAAAGGCAAAATGAAGGGAAAACACAGTTGTGCCATGTACACGTCCCTACCACACCTGCATTTTGAACACAGCCTGCAGGTTTCGCCACCCTGTCCCAAAGACAAGCGACCTCTGGGGAAGGCGGAGAGTAAAACCACCAGCAGCAGAACTAAAATGAACCAAAACTTTTCAGCTGAGAGGAGGCAACGGGGCAGAAAAGGAGACGGGACCCCTCACGATGGCTGAAAGGTGCTCAAATGCATCCTCCAGCACTGCAGGTGTGAGCACGGGAGGGTTGGGGGTTGCACCGCTCCAGCCTGGACACCACCATGGTGGCAAAGACCTGAGCCGGCGCACAGCGATGGCCACGGCAGCACCAGCACCGCAGCGCTGGAGGGGCAGAGCCCCAGCACAGCCGTTCCTTCCCCGAGCGACATGTAGACGTTTCACTTGGAGGGAGGTGCAGTATTTTGTACCGCTCAGTCCCATTACGGTTCGCTGAGGAATGTCCTTTGAGTTAGAGGGAAAGGAAGTGGGGGATGAATTATGCGTTGTTTGACCTCGGGAACGGAAATCCATCGAGTTTCACTACTTCATCACTCCAGCGCTGCTGGCCCCGGTGCCAAGATCTGTGCCGGGTCCGGTGCAGAGGCAGGGCAGGACACGGCGATGGCACCTCGGGCAGAAGCTTGAAGTATTTGTTAGTTGGGAAATGGGGGACAGAACTACAAAAGATATTTTCTTAAATATTCAAGCAATTTATTTAACTTTTTTAAAAAGTACTTTTTACATAATGACACTTTAAACCAATAATAGCTATTTTCACATTTTTCAGCTTAGCTCAAAAGAATCCCAGTAACAAGGTGAAAACTTAATGTAAATTCAAGCAGCGCAATGCATCTCAATAAACCATCAGATACAATACTTAAGGGACCATACACTTAGGGTAGGGATGTGTAGCTCTGCCCACTAGTATTTTATGGGAAAAAAACCCTAAAATATAAAAGCAGAGAGTGCCTTATTCAAAATTCAGGAGGTAAAAGGCCCTTTACCTCCACCTCTGGTGCTTGGGGATCAGCAGCTGCTGCCCTCACCGCCAGAATCACAGGGGAAGGGTAAGGCAGGTATTGACACTGCAAGCCAGGCTAAATAAAACATGGCAATAAATTCTCACCGTAGCAGAAAAACCCAGCCGGTTTATTCACGTCCATCCCAGCGGTAACACCAGCAAACAGAGCGGAGTTTGCTCAGAAATGAGTTTGGTCCCAGGTGAAATTAGGTGCTGCCCTCCATTGACACTCTCCTGATAAAGAGGTTTCGCATAAAGAAGAACAGTGTCTCAGGAAAACTACCGGATTTCCCTAATTCTGAGATTTTACCCTTTTTCCTAAGGTATGGTGCTGATCTAAAGCACGCTGCAGCACACCGGCCTCCTCCAAAATTGGGAAGAGGTTTGCTTTCATCTCATTTCTTGTCAACAGCCTTTTATACACCCTGGTGAGCTGCAGCTTGGGAATCCATTGCAAATTGTAGAAGAAATTAACAGAAATATTCTAACATCAGCCTCAGAGCTGGAGCTGCCCAGAGCACACCTCCCTTCCCAGTCCCCTGGGAGAAGACAGGTTAGACCAGAGGACGGGAAGGTCCCCCTCATCCCACAGGCTCCGAGTTCATGGGTGACAGCCAGAAGCCATTGCCCTGCGGGAGGAGCACCCACCACTGGAGGACCCCCCACCCAACAGCTCTGCTCTGTCCGAACCAAACTGCATCTGAAGGAACCTGCTCCAGAATCGCTTCTGCCAGCAAGTGCAACTGCTCACAGCCAACATCTGAAGGGCTGCAAGATGTCTGGAGAGGGCTGAGGGCTGGGAAGGGCGACAGGAGCGACACCAAGGGTTTCCATGTGTCTTCTCGGAGTCTTCTAGGACTGCCCTGGGCTGCAAGGAGCTCAGGGCAAGGCCTGGCATGTCAGTGACTGCAGGGAGCAGGAAGATATTGAGATAGAAATATTTTTATATAGCATGTGCCTGAACTAAGTTTTCCATCTGACTTCATCTTAAGACTGTAAGATCCACCAGCTTCCTGGAAAACAAGGGCTCCAATAACCACTGCAAGGTCACAGCTGACCGTCTGCAACCCGGCAGATTACCGAACTCTGCGGTGACGCCTGCAGGCATAAAATACAGTTAATGTGCTAAAAATCCAGTGGAGGCCAAGCAGCAGCTGGAAGGGCGACAGTGTGGCTTGGAGGTGTTTTTGTCCCAGGACTCTGTGGCGTGACGGGAACTCACACAGGGTCTGGTCCAAGTCCGGTGGAGGTGGGGTACGGCAGGGTGGCACCATGACTCGGGGGACCTGGCACTGCTCCAGGGCTCAAAAAGCCAGGTCCTGCTCCTGCCCGTGCCTCCAGAACCCCTGGGAACGGTTTATTCTTCAACCATTTGTAACCAGACCAGAAACTGCGTGACTCTACGGAGCTCAGCTCCATGAGACCTGACCTCGGCCACCAACACTGAGGAGCTGATACAACACAAGCCAAAGAGCTGCCGCTATCAAGTCGAGCCAGAAAAGGGTGTTGGACACCTGATGTGACCAGAGGGGGGTGATGACTCCAGATTTGGTGCTAAGCCTGAACCATGCCATGCCTTAAAGCACATGGCGGGAACGGAACTGAGCCCTGTGCTCTGCACCATGGCCATGGCCATGGTGGCTGGGATGGGCTGCAGGCAGGGCAGATGTCCCCAGATGCTGGCAGCAATGCACCTAGAGTGACAGCGAGTCCAAGGACAGCAGAGCCTGTCTGAGAAATAAGTCATTAAGACACAAGGTGTTGGCTTTTGCTGAGCGACACTGCGGTGACACCCCCACCCAGGTCACAGCAACCCCAGGAGCTGCGGTACAGCAGGTTCAACCACATCCCCGTGAGCCACAATCCTACGGCTGACCATGCCAGAGCTGCTGAAGGAAACTTCCCTCTTCACATCGGCACCATCGCTGAACTTAGTCACCTCTTTATTTTTAATACCGAAGTCCTCAGCCCCTTTCACCACGCTGGAGGTGAGCCCTTGAGTGGCCGAGGTGGTCGAATGGTACAGAGTGGGCCGCCTTCCTCCTCCCACTCATCCTCCTCCTCTCCTGTGCCTGCCCCCACTCACTGCTCCCCTCCATAAGCCAATTTACTCACCAACCTGGCAGAAAGCCCTGCCTTTCCCTCCTCTCCATAGCCTGGGGTTTTTTTAATGTGCTTTTCCCGGGTTAGGGAGATAAAACAACTCACAGAAGGCTCTGGCAAACACTAGTCCACGGGATCAGCAGCAGAAGAGCATGGACAGAAGGCAGAGGACCAGCACCTCCGTCTTTTGGCAACAGCATGCTCTTGGCCAGGCTCCCTCCCCATCTTGCAGGTTCTGCTTGCCACCCACTCCTCCCTTCCACGGGATGACTAGCAGTGTCATTAACATCCAACAAACGAGGGCTAAGGGAGCTCACACCTCGACTTACTCGGTAACGCTGCAGGCAAACTTAAGGAGACTGTAATGTGCTGGTCTGCCTTCAAATTGCACTTGGAAAATACTTGCCTTCAGATTGCACTTGGAAAATACTCCTCATAAAAAGCGCACAGCTATTTTTAAAGGAAATCCTGGATGGTTCTGAACGCGAATGCAGCAGGCGGCCGCAAAGGTACGTCAAGCCAATGAGTCAATGGGTTGGATCTGGTAGCCTGACACCACATCGTTACGCTGCTCGAGCGGCAGCAGCCAAGCAGGGAACAGGGCTGGAGCGCCGGCCAAAGCCACGGTTCTGCCGATGGATGCCAAAAGACACAAGAGCGTAGCCAGGAGCATGGCAGGAGGATCTCCAGAGGATACATCAGCTGTTCACTGGAGGTCAGAAATCACTAACGCAACACAGCGCAGTGCCGATGGCTGTTACGATGCAGTGCATGTCACACCGAGCAATGCACAGGATTGTGGGTGCAGTTAGTTCTGCGCTTGCTTTCGTAAGAGCTGATGCAAACAGGTCAATTACTGAAAGCTCACTGGAGTGAGAATTACGTTATCCAGCCTTTAAAGGCTCCCAAGAACCCTTCCATGGAAGAGCTAGTGAAGAAATAAG
This sequence comes from Stercorarius parasiticus, assembly GCA_013396915.1. Lineage (NCBI taxonomy): Eukaryota > Metazoa > Chordata > Aves > Charadriiformes > Stercorariidae > Stercorarius > Stercorarius parasiticus. The sequence continues at coordinate 137,629 of VWZL01002303.1, read as the reverse complement.
ATTAATCTCTAGAAATAGAAACAACAGAAGACTCTCTTAGTTTTAGGAATAACATTTCACTACAAATCCAGTAACTGGGGTGGATCAAAACCAGCAAAACCTCAAACTAAATGTCTTTGAAGGACAGGACTGTTGGAAAATCTCTCACCAAAACAAGAGAGGAAAACAGAACAATTCATGGCAGGCACCTTAGGCAATATCTTGGTCTCATCCATCACGACTAATCCTACAGGCAGAAGGTCTACGCAACTACCTCTCCTCTGCCAGGACCTGAGCTCCAGGGATGCAAAGTCTCCTGAGAGCGATGAGTCCCAACACCGTGTCCTGCATCCCAAGGTGATGTTGCTGCAGCCACTCCTACCTGTGCCACAATCCCAAAGGCACACCGAGAGACTCCTTTCAGTCATCTCCTTCCTTCTCCCTTGCTTTGCATTTGTGCTGATGGGAGGAATGTTCCCCACTGAAGCGCTGGGGGACAGAGCAGAGGTATCAGCACTGCAGAGAGATTTCATTTTTACATTCTTTCTGAACGCCAAGCAACTCAGCAAGTTCCATCGACAAGGCTGACCCCTAAAAATATTAATTACATCACCACATTTTAGTAACATTGCCCGTCTGTGTCACGCTTGGCTTTGTCCCACCTCCTCCATGAATGTTCTTTTTTCTCCTACCCATGCCTGCTCTGAGATCCCTCACACCGTGGCAGCATGGCGAGATCTTCCTAACAGGCCTCAAGCATCCCTGTCCTTCAACCCTTCGCAAAACACACAGACTGTTATCTCCTGCTTCTTCCTTTGCTTCGTATCACTGGCACAACTGCCAAAGTTGAAACACCACTCAGACTCTAAACTAAGTCTCAGTCCACCTCGTCTTGTCACAGGCGGGAACTGCAGATGTTTAAACAGCAGAAAGATCCTGCACGTTCACGGAGATCCAATCTCCATCTGAACACACTGGTGGGATCTTACCCCAAAGAGCAAGGAGCTGTAGCTTTGAGGGTGATCCAGGCCTTAATGAAATGACATCAGAGCTGAGTCTGCATGGTTTGGGAAAGGTGCTGATGGCAAATCTGCAACATGGAAATAGATACTCTTCCTGCACCAACCCTGCCAATGCACCCTGCCCAACCTGGACCCCACGCCAGCAGCTAGCCTGTGTGTGACACAGCACATGGCTCAGCACCACAGGGACAGGTTTGGGCCACTCTGAGACACAGAGTCTTCACATCTTGATGAACCGCACTGACTTCCTTGGGCACCTCTTACTGTCCATCTGTGGACAAGAATAAAATCTTCCAGCTTCAGTGCATCCTCAAAGCCCTCTGCTGCTGCAACTGCAGAAGCATCTTGCTATACCAGAGGAGATCCTTCCCATCCAGCTGATGGTGGACAGAAGGTGCAGCACATTCGCGGCTCCATAATCCCACAGCAAATACCAAGGATGAACTTCCCAGGAAGCTACAGAAACAGGGAAAGACGCTCTCACACAGCCTAGACAACAGACTTAATCTCATTTTCAAGCTTCTTCCCTCAATTATCTTCCACAAAAAGGAACAAAGGCAGGTCACGACATCTGAAACTTTCTTTAGGGTTTCTTCACATTTTTCCTATTCCACGTAATGAACCAGGAGGGTTAGTATGAAAGAGCGGAGTCCAGCACTGCTGCCCATCCAAGCCGAGCTACACAACAAACCCTGCCACTTCTTGCCCACAGCTTCACTTCTACAACTAAGGCACATCTTCTCATCTGCTCTTGTTCCAACCTAAACCTCTGTGTTCAGTGAAAACCACCACCTCTGGTCACTCCTGCTCTCAGAGGAAATCGCCTGATGACTGGCACCACGGGTTTGATAGCTGCAGCAGTTAGCTCTGGGGTGCACACAATGAGCTGGCTAGCTAACCCCGGCATCGCTGCAGGGCAAACAAGGAATTTGAGACCAGGTCTGCCAAACCTTCAAGTTTTCACTACTCACAGGACATATTTCTGATTTTCCTACAATGCAACGCAGATCTAACAAGCTACAGGTACTTTCACGTCCTCTCACATCTGAACACTAACCGCAAAGTCTTCTCATCCTCCACCCAAGCAAGGTACCAGTATTGAGTTTGCAGCAGGCAAACACGCTCAGAGAAGCTGGAATGAGAGCAGGTCCTCTGCTGCGGGTACGCTCGCAAGCAATATGTTCACTTTCCTCTCCAAAGCGGGCTGTGATTTGAAAACAGCAGCCGTGCCAGCTCCAGCACAGGCGAGGCTTGGTGCGGTACCCACATCTCATTAGCAAACCCATCCCTCCATCAGGATCTCTCGCTTTCATCTCTTCTTTGTCTGGGCTGACGGCTCCAGGACTCCTAGCCTTTCCTTTCTTTTCCAGTACAACACACAACTTCCTTTGCCGGCAATTACATCTGCTGGTTTACAAAAGCTTTTCCTCAAGATCTACGCAACTTCTGCACAAGTATCTCCCACGTATTGGTTTTTGACTTTAACTTTTCTCCCCTTGAATCAAATTACCATCTTCCTCTGGTCATAATTTGGTCAAATGACATCAAGTTGAAGGATATCAGATTCGAGGGAAAGAGGAAGACAGAGCACGACGACAGATGGGACATATTCTCATCTTGCTTTATTTCCCATTCAGCCCAAATGACACCCTGGTCTCATTAGCACTTAATGCAAGTGAAAATAGAGGGGTTTAATATGAAAACAGCGTGGGCACATGAAAAACACCCACTCCAGACCTGCTGGAACTTGCCCACTATCAATGCTAAGCTCCTTCTCTACACGAGGAGCTCTTTCACTCCTAAGACTATAACTTCTTATCTGGGCTAATAATGTTCAATATGAAACCTCTCAAATCCCATTTGAAAACTTAAGTATTAGATATTTAGGACATTTCTCCACTCCATTAGAAACGTAACGGCTTAAAGAATACCATCTTTCTGCCATCACAGAATGGGCTAACTACTTATCTGCTGGTCGCACCCCAAGGTGTGAATCGCGCTCTCCCACCCCACCAGCTCATTCATGCCAAGGAAGGATCTTGCTATTCCGCTGCCTGCAAAGAAAGGAAAGGTTGTGGAAGGGAAAAGCGTCCAGGAGGCCCAAGGGCCTCTCCGAGATGAGGACACGGAGCATGGGCTGTGCAGAGCAGCATCACCGCCATGCACAGCTGGACACCTCATTCAAGCAGATGGAGTTGGCAACCCCGAGCCAAACACACGCAGGCAAGGCTGCAAGTCTGAAAGGCTCTGCGTAAATGTTGTAATGTTTTAAGGGACAAGCCATAATCTACGAACAATAGCTCTGGTCACATTCCCGACGAGGCGAATTGTACCCTCCAGACAAGATGTGACACCAGCCGCCCGGCGCTCGCTGACATGGAAACCCGGTCTTTGGCAAGGCACTGCCCGTGCAACCACAGCACCCCAGGAGGAGAAACAACGAGCCGCGCGCTGCCACCGCTAGAAACATTGCTAATTTCCTCCCAAATTTGTTGAAATTCAGATTATGGTGGCGGCAGCGGGGTGAAAAGGAGGAATTCAAACCCTGGACTGCAGAAATGTCTTTGACCAGCCAGCGATGGGGCAGGGACCCAACAGGAGGTGTCCACCACTGGCACAGACTCCCTGCCACAGGCTGTGACAACTATCTAGCATATAACACATGGAATCCATCCTCATAAACACAAAAAGCAGAACAAAACAAGCTCTTCTGGCACTGCTCATCCTGCTCTGCAAACCAGGGTACGCAGGCAATTAGGAGCTCACAGACCCGGCCGCCCCTGCAGCAGCCACCAGGAGAATCACCAACTTTCCCAGCCTGCTGAAGTCAAGCCATTTTTCCAAACGAAACATTAACCACAGTGTGATATCAAGATAGAAGACAGCTTTTAATTACACATACAAAGGAGTTTGTAACACCCCAGCTCTGCTGCAAGGGCAGCTTGCTGAGAAAAGCAACTTTGATCAAAGCTTCCAGGCCCCTTCTGTAGACCATAAAACAGAAAATCTAGTGAGCTTACCGAGTAACTGCATAAATTGTCCCCAGGTTTTTACGCACAAGACTCATGAACTTCTAGCCAGAAAGCATTTCGTTTGTGGCATTACCTTTTTTTTTCTGATTTATGTGCCTGTTGAGCTTAGAGAGGGAGGATTTTGGAGGCGAAGCAGGCACCAAACACAACACACAAAAATGGTCCTTTTTACCAGTCACTTCCAGGTGACAAGCTTTGTGTTTCTGTGCAAAATATTTCTACATACACACTCACACAATATATACAAATATATGCATGTTTATACACACATGTGTATATATATGTACCTTGTGAAGGTCATAAGAAGCAGTTAATCCTTCAGGACTGTCTGTGGCATGAGGTCACCCCTACACTTAGCAGGTTGAGTGCAGCAACAAAGCATTTCTCTTGTGCCACGAGAAGACTTCAAGCTTCTTGGCAAGATCGCACATACCTCTTCGTTTAAAAACAATATCCGCACAACAGGAACGTGCCCAAGTGTTTTGCAACTCCCTTTGCTGGTCTCGGAGTTCCCAGCACGTGGCACAACCCGGGTCCCGGAGGCAGGTACACCAAGCCCGGACCAGGGGCATCAGACACCTACCAGAGGCATTAAAGAGCTCATTTACAAATAGGCTATTCCCGGATCTCCTGCCACCAATCGTTATCATCAGCTTCAGCGGACAAGTTTCCTCTGCGAGCTTCTGTCTGCTCTGAACGTATCTAAAGAGCCCTTTGAAGTCAAAATATTCTTAGCAATTAGATCTTCTCTATTTCTTTTTGCCTTCCTAATTATCCTTTTAACTGCCTTCTGCTTATTTTAATAGATCTTCCTATCCTCCTCCTTACCAGACTGTTTATACTTTTTGAAAGCCTACTGCTTACTGCTTCTAATACTGTTTACATCTTCACTTAGCCACCTCAGCTCAGTTGCTGCTTTTTGCCTGATTTCAGAGTTAACCGGGGGAAATTTCCTCTCTGATCTCTACAGCAGTTTGTAAATACCTCCCATTTTTTCTACAACACGGTTCATTCATATCTGGGAGAGGGAACGAAGCCTCCTCTAGACCACGAAGCACTCTGAGAAAAATCCATATTCTTATATATTGCTTTAGGCACAATCCTCTCCACTGTTTTGCCTATCGCTTTTGCATTAGGAATATTAAGCAGATTATTAATGACTGCGTCCCATGTGTTCCCTAACTACCGTATTCATTATCATTTCCTGCCTGAAAAAGTAAACAAATAGCCTTTTGTGCTCAATGTTACAGGAGATTACCTATGAATTTCATTAGTTATGTCTCTACTAGGGGGAAAAAACGAGTTGCAAGTGCTTTGGTTTCATGCAAGGGCTTATGCTGGGGGGGGTGCGCACGTGCAATGGCCCGACGTTGGCAGAGGAGGTTCTGGAGCATCCCTTAGGGTTTGGATGTGAGAGTAATTCAGGGTCCATTCAGCAGGAGCAAGAGAGTATATTAAAGGGAGGCTCACTCAATATTTTCTCTGTTCCTTATAATCCTTCCCCAACCATCTGCTACTGGACACTGGGAAACAGGATACCAACAGAGAGAGAGACAGAAAGCGAGATCTTTTGTTTAAACCACAGAATAGCCATTCTTTACAGCATAACAGCAATGCTCCCCTGTCTAACTGCTAAGCTCTGCCAGAAAACTCTGAAACACATATTCCATAGATGCAGAGAATAAGCAACAGCATCGAGATATGCAGCGTCCACAGTTTCCCTTGGTAGTTTGTTCTAATAGCTAATCTCCCCTGCTGTTCAAAATTTCCACCTCCTACTCTTAAAAATATTTTTGCGTCTTCATTTTGTCATCTGCATGTTCGGATCCAGCTTCCAGGTATTGTTTCTTGCTACGCAGTTTGCTAGAACGAAGGGCTCTTTGGTACCTGCTTTTTTTTTTTTCTTTTTTTTAAACCCATGGAAAACTGGCTCCATGAAAATAAAAATCAACAGTGAGATTTTTTTTCAGACTCTCATTGTCAGGGAGAGTTTCAAAAAATATGGTGCACATCCCCAACTGTTTAGGAACAAACACCAACAAGTATTTCCTTTGACTCCTCAAATCGCTTCACTCCACTCACACGGTCTGTGTCTTCTCCAACTTTTCAACATCTCTTAAAAAAATGAGAGAACTGAAAACAGGGATATTGTATTAAAGCGTAAGGACCAGGAGAAGACAGAATAGCTGTTTTCACATAGCTCTCTTGGTTCTGCACACCCGTGGTTTGCATTATCCCATTCCCACGCTCGGTGACATTGCTCATGCTGCAGTTGTCCCTTTCCCACCCCAAAGCCTGGTGTGGCATCTCTGCTCCTTCTCTGCTCTCCCCATCCCACAGGCACTGCCTCCAGCTTCACGAATCCTACCATTCACCATATCAAAATAATACCAATCCCTTCGAACAGCTACACTCCCTCGTTACCTCATTTCCACCTACCCTTTGGGCATCTCCATGCACAACCATTAGCCCCCAGCCCTGTGGGGTTGCTGATGCATGGGGTCATCTGCGACCCCATTCACAACCTCTTTCAAACCAACTTGATGCTACCAGAGGGTGTTTTGGTGCATGACATCAAAACGTTTTCCCAGCTTGGCACATGACATCCTCCATCACTTCAACTAAAGAACAAATTCAGTTTGATATTCCCATCACCTCCTCCCCTACGCTCCGCACTCCTTTGTCAGTCCTCATCCCCAGACCGATGTCAGGCTAAGATGGCACAACAGCAGCACTCGCCAGTTTTCCTGGAATATTTTCACTATAGCCAAGCTGCACAGGAGGAGAAAAAAGAGGGAAACCCAATGGCCAGACCACACAGGAGTCCCCAGTGAACATCACCCACTCGTGCCGGCTGGAAAACGCTCCCAGCTCCCAGCCGCTGCCCAGCACCAGGCTGGGCCCGGGAGCTCTTCTGCACATGGGCTGTATGTGTGTCACACCTCTTCCTTACAAACAGGGAACAGCAATATTTATTAAACATGTCTAGTTTTTCTGCTTTATTATGCATTTTACCTCTCCTCAGTTGTGATAAGTCTACACAAACCATTATTAGAATTTCTTTTGTTCCTAATACAAATACTTTCTTACTGTTCCTTCCACTGACAGTCACAGATTTTTTCCCTTGTGTTTTTAACTTCCTTTATCATTCTGCACTTGATAACTTCTAACTCAAGGATAACTGTCATCTCTTCCTTTTATTATTCCCCCCCTTTTTTTTTTCCTTCCTTAATTCCCACCCGCTCAGCGCTGCCCGGCTCCCAGCGGAGCTGAGCCTGCTCGTGCGGGAGGGAGAAGAGGGGAGCACGGGGTCCTGCACCACGCAACCTGCAGCCCTGTTTTACAGCCATTTTAAACCCAGACCAGAGTTCTTTCATGGCAGCCACCACCCTTTGCTAAAAAGCACCTGTGAATGACAGAGAGGACCACAGATCCTGAAGAAGTCAAACTCAGGACCCAGATGACACCTTTCTGTCAAGTCCCATGAGGACCCACCTGCTCGGCCAGGCAGGTTAAGGGGGCTGCAAGGCGTGATGTGAAGGTGGGGTTATGCCACAGGCAATGGAGCCCCCTACAAGAAAGCCAGACACCATCAAAACCAAAATGAAAACAGATGCCAGCAAATAAAGGCCTATTTAAACTAAAGCCTGAGAAAATCAAACTAAGGAAGGAGAACATCCAGTTTATGTGAAGCATTTTCTATTGATGAGGTCATAAATGTACCGTATCCCTGAAAAACTATAAAAATTCAGGTAGGAAACAAAAGACTCAAGGCATTACAGTCCATATCCAAATTACATCGGAACGATGGAGCTGTGTTGATGAAGAGGCAAAATGCAGCCCAATTAATTAAACATGATTATTATGCCAGCAGGTAGCAGAGAACCTTTATGGACTGGAAGCCCATCCAAGAAAACAGAGTACAGCTCCAGCATCAGTGAGCAGAGAAGGATGCTCAAAATGTCAAAGAACACCAGAGAGGCTGCAGGTCTCTGCCAAGGCAGAAAATATGATTTCACTAACAGGAGAATTCAGTTAATCCCAGCAAGACTTGCAAATGCGAATCACAGAACCACACAGAATCACAGAATGGCCGGGGTTGGAAGGGACCTCTGGAGATCATCTCCTCCAACCCCCTGCCAGAGCTGGGTCACCCAGAGCAGGTGGCACAGGAACGCGTCCAGGTGGGTTTGGAATGTCTCCAGAGATGGAGA
>VWZL01002303.1:118440-129236 GCA_013396915.1 Stercorarius parasiticus | reverse complement strand
GGACTCCCAGGTCCCTGTGTGAAACCTGAGAGAGCAGGTCTGATGCAGAAAGGATGCTCTAGGTCCCGCATAGGACCTCTCCCTGCACCTTGGGAAATGTGTCTGTCTGTGAGTCCTGCTCTGCTGTTTGTGGACCATGAGCCTTGGCAGAAGCAGGAGGAATCCAGGCATCATCAGGGATGGAGGTACAGCTCTGTGGAGCTCCTCAACCCCCACTCAGCCCTGCAGCTCCCATCCCCCTCTGGGGTTGGTCACATAGATGTGACTCAGGAGATAACTACCAAAATCCTGCCCTGCTATAGAACCCACCATGCGGCCAACCCCAAAAGTCTTCAGAACACAAAAAGCCACACAAAAAAAGTCATTATGCTAACACTTAGCTAAAGAAAAGCATCCTTAAATAGGAAAATGTGTTAAAAGAGAAGCTAAAAGGGCTTGCAGGTGAGGTGGAGAACTTGAAGAAGATGGTTATCGCCTACCAAAGGGGGCTTGTTAAACAAATGAGCATGGTTTAACAGCAGAGTGAAAAAGGCCATTAGAAACAAAAAGACGCCCTCAGAAAGAAATCAAAATTACAAGAATGTAAATTCAAGGAAACTGCACTTGAAGCCGTAAAACTCCAATCCAGAAAAAGATTTTGAGAAACAGGCCGCTGAAGGAATAAAACCTAATTTAAAAAAAAATAAAAATCAAACACACAAGCACCAGAAGTCTGCCAGACTCTGGTATAAATCAAGCACTGAAGAAAGCTAAAACCACAGGACAAAAATTCAACTTCTTTGCACCAGTGCTCACTTGTGACAGGGCTCAGCAATTCCCCTCCTGGACTCTTCCTTCATCAGGAACAAGCTGAGCATCTGCCTCAAACTGCAGGGTCCCCAGAAAAAGATGCAGACCTGCCTAGCAAAATTAACAGCAAAAAATAAATATCTACAGGGCCAGGCAGTATCCATCCAAAAGTCTGAAAGACATTAAGCTGTTAGAACTACCTAGCTACCACAAAATCACTGCTATCAATGTCAGTACCAAAGAACCAGAAAGTAATGAATGGGATTCCCCCGTTTTAGAACAGTTATAGAAGAGATCCAAGGAACTAGGAACGGCAGAACTGCATTTTTGTAGCAGAAAAATTAGCATAAGCAGTAATTAAAAAAATGAAACTAAAGATCAGTGTTCACAGGTGAAAAAGAAACACCAGGAATCGCTAGGGCTTCTGTAGATGCTCTTTAACTCCCTGAGCGCTGAGGAATCTGGCAAGGGTCAATGTGCAAGTGGAAAAGGGCGGGTGAGCGGTGCAGCATTCCTGGATTTCCAAAAAGCCTTAGACAAGTTTCCTCTACGAAGGGTCTTAGAGCAAGTACACTCATAATACTTTCATATGCACAGGATAAAGTAAGAAGTCATCTCATTGATTAGCAACTGATTAAAAGATGGAAAATAAAGGGCAGAAATAGTTCGTTATCACAGTGGGGTCCCGCAGACATCTGCTCCGTGCACCAAGTGAGATTTGGAGAAAGGAATACACCGGGGGGAAAACGACAACATACACAAAATCAAGGTATCTAAATTAGACATTAGCATTCACAACAGCAATCGAGGAGACACTGAGGGCACTTCTCCAGCAGCGCGAGCACGGCCTTCCATGGCAGCCAGCAAGGCAACAATGGATTTGAGTAAAGAAACAGAAAATGTGCCAATGCGTAAAGCTGCATCCATAGCATTGCACATCACTCTGGTGTGCCCACCTTGAAAGCAGTTGCAGAAATAAAACGGGAAGAAAGGAAGCAAAGAAGGGTGACAAGGGCGATCCATGGAGAGAAACTGCCCTGGGGTGCACAGGGTGCCCATGGACCGCCCTGAGGAGCAGCATCCCAAGGATAGACACGCAGGTCATAAAACCGTAGAATCGTTAAGGTTGGAAGAGACCCCTAAGATCACAGAATCATAGAACGGTTTGGGTTGGAAGGGACCTTAAAGTCCATCCAGTGCCACCCCCTGCCCTGGGCAGGGACACTTCCCACCAGACCAGGTTGCTCCAAGCCCCATCCAACCTGGCCTTGAACCCCTCCAGGGATGGGGCAGCCACAGCTTCTCTGGGCAACCTGCGCCAGGGGCTCACCACCCTCAGAGAGAAAAATTTCTTCCTGATACTTCATATAAATCTCCCCTCTTCCAGTTTGAAGCCATTACCCCTCGTCCTGTCACTACATGCCCTTGCAAAAAGTCCCTCCCAGCTTTCTCGAAGGCCCCCTTCAGATACTAGAAGGGGCTCTAAGGTCTCCCTGGAGCCTTCTCTTCTCCAGGCTGAACCCCCCCAACTCTCTCAGCCTGTCCTCACAGCAGAGGGGCTCCAGCCCTCGGATCATCTTTGTGGCTTCCTCTGTCCCTGCTCCAACAGGTCCACGTCCTTCTGATGTTGGGGTCTCCAAATCATCAAGTCCAACCATTAACCTAGCACCGTCAATTTACTGGCAAGGTTGCTGCTTCCCAAAGCACAAAGCTAAACCCCGAAAATAAACCCCACAAACAAGGAAAAGCAAATATTTTTTCACGCTCCTATTTGCCTAAATAAATTGCAGACGCTGCAATTATCCAAATCATTGCCTCGGTGGTCGGTAACGGCAGGCTACTGAAAATCCACATAACGAGGGGCTGCAGCACATCCTGGGGACAAGATACCAGGAGCCTCCGAAGGGTGGGCACAGAACTGTGAAGCAGAGGTGAGAAAGAAAGAGTTGGATTGGACTGGAAAATAAAGCTATTATTAGCAAATCATCTCTCCCATACCTGGAGTTACACAGAACATGGGTATAAGACAGCTCCTGCCCTGCAGAGCTTGCTGGCAAGGCTGCAGAAAAGAGTTCGCAATACTGTTTTCTTCTTCTAATTTATTAAGTTGGTCGCCACTCAACATCTGGTGACGGAGGAACCGGAACGAAAGCTGCTGATGGCTTCAGCACCTCGTATAAAAAGGCATTCCCCATATGGGAGAGGGCACAAAAACATCTCGAGAGCGTGGGAGACACCAACAACCCCAACCGGAGCCAGCAGAGAGCTCCTGCAAAGGGACAGGTCTGGAGCCATGGCTTAGAGCAAAACTTCCTCTACCTTGAAACAGAGAGACGGGGAAACACAGCAACGCAGCAAGTCAAAGGCAAATGCTGGAGGATGGATTCATAGAGGTGTCCAAGAGGGGAAAAATGTTATGATCCAACATCTCACCTTCCTCGTGCAGGATTATTAATAGTTCCTGCACAGAAATGAGTACCAGAGCCAGCGTGTTTGCTGGGTCCTCGGCTTCGCTGGGGGTTGCTCCTCCAGTCAGCTTCGGGTCACATCTGAAACCCCTAAACCGTCTCCAGAAAGAAAGAACAGTCTCAAATTCTTCGAGTTTACAGCTCGCTGTGATGTCTACTCGGAAAAATCCAACAAAAATAACTGGGGAAAAGTTTAAAAGTTATGATGTCCCAAAAAAAAAAAATGTTTCTGCAGTTTGCTTTTGAGAAATTTCCTACCGCTTTTTTGGGTTTGTGGGATCATTAAAATAGCTGAGCTGGGAACGTCATTTACTTCTTTGGTTTTGCTAAGAAAGAGTACCTTCTGGGATGGAACAGTAGGGATGTTTATGGGGGAAAAAAGGCTTTTTGTGAATAAAATGGATTCAACTATTGATATGCAAAATAGACCAAATGATTATTTATATAACAAACTACTAGAACGTGATCAAACTTTAAATATTAAAAGAAAAAAAAAAAAAAACACCACTTCAGCAGAAAAGAAACCAATATGTATTATTCCTGGTGCCAGAATATTTCTAAATGAAAGCATGTATTAATGGAATATATTCCTTGTATTTATTGCGTAAGGGCTCTCTTGCCATAGAGAGAGTTAAGGTAGAGGGACGGTGTGTTTTGGAAACAACGTTGGCCGAGCACTTGAAAATTACACAAATCCAGAGGAGACAGATAAATTTTTTTTGCTATTTTTGGGTGGGAGGAAGGAAGAGGCTTGAAAAATGTAAATATTCTAATGCCATTTTTCCTCCAGAATTATATTTTGCTCATGATAATAGTCTCTTAACAGAACGAAATCCTTCTGTCCTGCAGAGTCAAAGGGGTCAGGCTGAAGCACAGGAATTTGGTACCATTTTACCGACTTCAGTCAAAGCTACTTGTGCGGAAATTTAACCACAAGCCTAAATCCCTGCAGGACTGGTCCCTAAGTGAATTCCTAAGCAGAACAAAAATTAAAGCATTGAAGATAAAAAAAAAAAAAAATACAACGAAACCACACATCCTATGAGGAAAAGTCAAGATACAAATGGAAAATTCCTCCCTGGCTCCATGGATGCTAATTGCGTACCTTATGCTAGGAGCTGAATACCATAAATTTCTACATATATATTTAATTAGGCTAATTTGTAAAACGTAGACATATGTCTGCTTAAAGTAGACAGGAACATTTCATTTTATACATTTTAAATATCACATAATGAACTACAATCACAAACACTGTTTATGCTGGAGCAGGAAGGCCAAAGAGCTCTGTAAAAGCAGGAAAGCACAAACATTTCGGAGTCAGCCAAACACCCACCCGCAAGGTGTGCCTGCTGTCGCCCCCACGCTACCGGGAACCAAAAGCAACCGCAGCATTCTCAGCGAATCTCCTTTTTATCAACTAAACCAATTAAGACTACGGCATAAAAAAAAAAAATTAAAAATTTAAATGGCTGCAAGGCTTCTGGAAAAGGGTCTCTTATTTTTCTCGATTTTGGGGTGTTTTTTCCTCATTTACGAATAGGACCACTGTTTCCACTGAGGATGCTCCAGTGGACTCATGCCTACATCCCTCCGATGTCCGCGAGCCGCTTCCAGCAGCAGGAATTGCATCGCCGCCCTCGGACCACCCGTGACACAACTTGGACCTTGCAAACTTACTCTGGATGTATTTTGCCACTACCTAATGCAATTTATTTAGACACATTTGCATTTTTTATTCCTTGCCCAGCGTCCTCCCCGGCTAGCAGCAGAGCGGGTCCCCCTCCCTGTCAGTGTCCTAGCAAACCTGATTAAGGAGAAACGCTAATTCTAACTGCTGTTACCACCATCCAGTCAAATTTATAGGCCTCTAAAATAAAGACAGATAAGAAGGTAAAAATATCCCTCCCTCGGAGTTAATACGCAGTGTGCCTCGGTGGTACTAACCATAACCAGATAGCCGAAGCCACATGGCCCCAAGCAGTCAAAATACAGCCGGGGACAGTCTTCCAGGTGTTCAATTATTAATTCCTTCACTGGCAAAGTTCATCCCCAGCTCTGCCAGCCCGCATCAGTCCCACCAGCTGGTGCCCACCGCCAAGCACCCACCCAGCAACCCCAGGGCCACCACCTCGTCCCCCAATATCGCTGCCACCACCGTCGTCATCCCAACGATGCACTGGAGCATTTCAAGGGCCCGAGGTAGGCTCCTGTGGACGGCATCACACGATTGCCAAGAGAAATCTCGCTGATTCTCAAGGGGATTTTCAGATCCCCTCTGCTACCAGCCCGATCCAAATCCAGCTGTGCCTCCCTACATGGGTTTCAAAAATGCATACAGAAATTCAAAAAGGTATTTTGTTTCCAGCAAATAATTATCCTGTGTCCTCCCAACCCTCCCTTCCCACCCTCAAAATTACAAATATCACGAATGCCAGTAAAAGCTCAGGATTTGCAGCCCTCAGACTAAAGCACATCAGACCTTGAGTAACGGATTTACACCCAGAAAGCAGCAGCTCTTCTTGGGTTTCAAGCCACGAATCCACCGAGGCTGTCTGCAGGCTGCTCACTGGGGTGCTCTCTGTTCAAACTACACCCAACAGTCTGCAGACTTCATCTAAAAAATCATACACATCTGCTGAAATAGGGTTTCATTCATTCTCCCCTTGTGTAGCCAAGTAATTAAAATAATACTAAAAACAAAACCCTCACCAAAACACAGACAACTTGATTCCAAGCGTGCACCCCAAAGTTCGGCGGCGCCCCAAGGCCCACGACCGGGCTCTGTTCCCAACAGGGTCAACCCACGTCATTGCGGGTTTTCCTCCAGGTTCCCCTGCCGGCTCTCCTGCATCGGCAGAGCTCTTGGCTTTGGTTGCAGAGTTTTGAAAACTGAGGTTTAATACTTCTAAAAATAGGTCTAAAGCAATTAAATACTTGTACTAAAATTGTTCTCAACATACTGGAAACAGAACCTAAATGATGAGCCTTCAACGCAAGCACACCCAACTTCTTCTGAAAACTCACTTCTGTTGCTATTTTTGGGCAGGAGAGGATACCTACACCCACACAGCGTAAAAAATTAACTTGCAAAAAATGACTTGCTGCCCGAGCGTATCTAGTAAAATGAAATCACAACGAGTATTAAAATCTGAAGACCCTGGAAACACGGCGGTGCCATCAGGACACCAGAACTGGGTCATGACCATGTCTGGCCCATCACGGCTGTTCAGGAGAGCCCTGCTCAGCTCACTGCCGGTGGAAAGGTGTCACAAACATGCCTGGTCTCACTTCTACCAGCTGCTGAGATAATGAACCTCATGTGCTAACACCCCGAATTTCTAAAACAGAGGACACCGATGGCTCGCCAAGGTCTGACCCCAGCGCTGCCGAGCCACTTGCCGGCACAGACCCAATGGTCCACGCAGCATCCCAGACTCACCGGAGAGCTGCACTCTCCATCAACGTGTCCCTCAGACATGTCCATATGCACCAACCAACACACACACATATATTGACCCCTCACCTATACGGCGGCTTCAGCAGCCCCCAGCCAATATTCCCATTTCCCTGGCTCAGCCTGTTACCAGCACAGGGAAAATCTACCATCGACGCTTTTCCACTTCCAGCCTTATTTTTCACATTGCGCCAACCAAATATAGATGCAAAACGAACAGGAGGACTGTAAGTTACAAGCAAGGAAGGCCTTGCCTATATAATTAAATCTTTGCAGGTAGAGCACACCAGCTAAGCCTTTCTAAGCGCACACTGAAGAGCGCCTGGGCAACACAGGGGAGAGCCATAAACACAGAGGAGAGACTCCACAGAAGAGCTACCCTAACAGAGGAACTGGTACGGTGACACTGCTCCCACCACCAAAAAAGCATCATGCACCCTGGGCTGACCCCGAGTTCTGCAATTTCACCCCAAATGGGCTGTGTGGCCTCCAGCTTCTCCAGAGGCGGCACAACTCCATCAACCCCAAGTCTCATCACCTGGTAGGAGCCTGAAACTCTGCCCCAACCTCATCCAAGAGTCACCGGGGCGCATCTTCACCCCCGGAGACACAAGCATGGCGGGTTCAGCTGGTCCGACCTCCCCAGGGGAGGCTCCCGGTGGCCCCCACGCTGCCTAATGCAGCATCCCAGCCGGAGCAAAGGCCTCCAGCGTGCTGGCATGAGCACTCACAGACCGGTCCACGAACCTGAGCTACCTGCCAATCGATCACCAAAACACCGCAAAAGGTGCAGAGCACAAATGCTCTTCTCCATGGGTGGTTTGAGTAGGGGTCCAGAGTCTACTCTGCTAATACCACTTCTACACAGCTCGTACCCTTAATGTGGCCTCCCTCCCCCAAACACACCTCTCTGAATAAGAAACTTCTTTGCGGTCGTGCTTTCAAAGAGTATGGAGGAGGATTTTCTCTACTTAACCTCCTTTTTCTGCCACTGCTCACTTCGGGAGCAGCAGAGACTCAAGTAAGTAAAACCCAAGTATCTCAGAAAAGCCATCATGCAGCTTGCCCGGCACCTCCACATGCGTTTACACATTCAATCATATTGGTGTGCAAAATCCACATTACAGGAGATCACCCATATCCCTCATGTTGGTATCCGACCAACAGACGCACATTTCAGAGGCTAGCAGAGCAATTCCTGCATGGGAAGACCCCAGCCTGCTGACACCAGCCCCAAAGGAAGACCAGTGCTCATGCTCAACTTCACTCACCAACAGCAACGAGAGCTCAATGGGAGACAGCAAACAAGGCCCAGGACTGTGGGAGGACAGATGCAAGGTCCAAATATCCAACATCAACCAAGGGAAAGCAACCCTGCCTTTGTGAAAACCCTGTCCAAGGAGTGGGGCACGGCAGCTTTGGCATCTCTAGCATGCACTTGTCTTGGGAAGGGACCGGCTCCACAGAAAGGGCATGTCCTCCAGCCCTTCCCTTCTTCCAAAGAAGACACAAATGCGTAGCAATGCCTCCTACATCCCATGACTCACCTGAACGTGCAGCACCTACAGGTCCATCTCAGCTTCCCCACCACCAGGCAGGGACGGGAGGCACCAAACTCTGCTCCAGCCAGAGCCAACAGTGCCACTGTGGCCACAGGCTTTGCAGAGAGCCAACTGTCGCCGAAGCCACCCATCAGCTCAACCGGCTCCTATTAGTTATGCTTATTAAACTTTGCATCCTCATGATGATCATAGAACCATAGAATGGTTTGGGTTGGAAGGGACCTTAAAGATCATCCAGTGCCACCCCCTGCCCTGGGCAGGGACACTTCCCACCAGCCCAGGTTGCTCCAAGCCCCGTCCAACCTGGCCTTGAACCTTGAAGGGATGGGGCAGCCACAGCTTCTCTGGGCAACCTGGGCCAGGGGCTCACCACCCTCAGCGTAAGAAGTTTCTTTTATCTAATCTAAATCTTCCCTCTTTTCATTTAAAACCATTACTCCTTGTCCTATTGCAACAGGGCCAAGTGAAAAGCTCTCTCTATATATATTATATACGCTGTATATTATATATATGTGTATACATACATGTTAATTTATTTTCTCTTCCTGCTACAACTTTACCCCACTCCCACTGTCACCAGAGACAGCCAAGGTCACCAGGAGCACCATGCCGTGCCTTGGGCACGTAGTCAACCCCTCCACCATACACCCTGTGCCACCACCTTACCGGCTCCCTCTTCCCACCCCTGGTGCCACAGCTTAAAACCCCAGCTCTGAGGCGACTGCCGACGAGGCAGAGCCCAGAGCCACTGATGGAAGACACATCGCAAATGGTTATTTTTCATATACTATCCACGGTAAACAGCATCATTCATTTCTATTCCCTCGCTCCAGACAAATCAATGATTGTTAATGCAAAGTCAACACGTCCAGATGTAGTTTGCATACTAGTTAACCACTAAATTGGCATCACATAGTACAAAATAATCAAGAGACATTCAAGGAACCAAACAAAAGCAAAAAGGAGGCAGATGACTAGCAATTAATCCATAAAAGACCTTTAAAAATTAGAAACTTCTTCCCCAGAAAGCACAGTATGGCCAAACTGAATCCGTAAATGCGAAATTCTAAATACACGTCATGTTAGATGCTCAGAAATTTAGAAATTACAAGAAATAAGTATCTCATGGTGGCATTTACTCATGTTCCTTTCCAAGAAGGAACCTCAGCCTCCAGCCCCGCTTGCAGTCCCTACCCCCACACCTCGTCCCCTCACCCTCCCACCGGGTCCCCCCTCAGCACTTCGGGGACCAGCGGGGCCCATCCTGCCAGCGGCACCTCCGGCAAAACTCCCCGGCACCGCAGGACCATCCCCATCCATGTCATAGCCCCAGCACCACTCCCACGCAAATACTCCCTTCCGTGGCACAGCATGCAACGAAGCGGGCACGAACCCGGATCAGCACCAGCCTGACAGCAGGCTTCAATCCCAAGAAATAAAAAAAAAAAAAAAATTAAAATTTAAAAAAAAAAATAAATTCATCTAACTTTTAGAACACTAATTTCACTACCGCACTGGCATCACGACAAACTTGACGGCGCATCCCCAGGGCCACGTGACGAACCGAACTATTGCCGGCGTTGCATTATGGCAGTGATATATATTTAAATTATTCTGGAGTTATGCGAACAGCATCCTACGGTTTTATATGGCGCCTCCGTAAATATTATCTACTACTTTAATAATATTATGTCTGTTTTCATCCAGGGATGAAAATATGTCTATGTTCATCCCCACTGAGGATAAGGGACTTGTATTTTTTAAAAAAAGAAAAATTTCATTTCAATTATGTCACGAGAAATCCGTTGGTATCGCTCTGCCGGGCTCCCTTCCTCCCCCTCCCCCTCCCCAGGCTGCCAAACAGCAAATTTTAAAATGATAAATATTGATTGACTTTCCAGAAAAAAAAAAAAAAAAATTAAAAAATAAAAATTAATCCCCCTGGAAGCAGACCACGATGAAAAAATTATGAAAAATTTTTCAAGCAGGAGGAGGTCTCCCCTTGGAAGGACACCGGCACGCAGAAAGGTTAGATTCTGAAACCCATTATAACCTCAACCGGAGCTTTTCATCACCGGCGGAACGTATAATGGAAGCCGTTGTTTAAAAAGAAACTGATATAGAGAGAGTTAAAGATTGGGAAGGGTGCAGGAGGCCCCCCCCCGGCTGGCGGCATCCCCCCCCCCCGCTTGCAGCCCAGCACTATGGCACCGCGCTCCCACCTCTGCGGAGACGTGACAGGCACAAACCCACAGAAAATTCACTTATTCCCACAACAGCCGAAAACAGGTTAAGACAGGCACAAACTAGGGCCTTTCAAGTTTCAATTCCTCTATTTTAGGAGAGCACCATCAACTTGAAAGATACAACTGCGAAACGCAATCATTCTGACCCGAAATTGAAAATATCTCGCTATTTGTAATGAAAACGCAGCACCCATCAATGTGTCGTGTGTCCCCCCCCCCCATCCCATGGCACAGCCACAGTGCTGCTCCCCACATCCCGGGGCGACAGGCAGAG
>VWZL01002303.1:98842-115302 GCA_013396915.1 Stercorarius parasiticus | reverse complement strand
TTTCAGAGCTGTTTCCCTATGGTGCAAAACGGGGGGGAAAAGTCTTTCCCCATCCCCTGCTGAAACTCGGGCCCCGCACCATCGCCATCCCCACACAGCTTTTCCTCCACACGTGCTCACGATGCTCGGTGCCACCCTGGCAAACTTCACCGTGTTCCCCCAAAAAGCGAGGGGGGAAGAAAAAAGCAGTGCTTTGCTTCCCCTGGAAAACATACAGCATTAACTATAAACGTAACTACATCTCGTGCATACCTGGTGTTTTTCTGCCTTGCAAAGCGCTGCCAAAAAATAGTTATTAATAGTATTAATAAAATAACCTGAACTCATGGATTTCCCTGCCCTGGCCCACGAAACTCTCTTTCCCAAGAGCTCCACAAAGCTGGAGATTTGTGGAGAGTCGAATGCCGATTTTGTTCTCGTTGCCCAGACTAAAGATAGCTTCAAAGATATTGCAAAACACGAATTTATTTTTCTTAATATCTTTCATGCAGATTTCATTCCAAAACGCTGTACAGTCAGATAATGTAATTACAGAGCTAAATAAAAACAAAGGGGCAGGGGAATTGGTGGAGATGTTGGGCAAGGGAAGATGTTTTCCGAATGAGCTTAGAAGGGATGTGGGAAGTCAAGAGGCAAAAACTGCTCATAAGGCTCTTTCACCTCCCGAGTCAGTGTGAAGAGGAGCCAGAAGGCACCCCTGTGGCCCAGAATAAAGCAAAATAGGGTGTTTAACAAATAGTATAGTTTGAGGAAGGTTTGGGCAAAAATGCCATTTTGACATGGAGTTTGTAGGATGAGAAGGTGTGTAGAGATGCCCTCAACAGCCTTCAGGAAAGCTGCTTGCTACCCTCCTTCCTGAAGTCAAAGCCTGGAGAGAAAAGATCTCCACCTCCCTGTATGTCCCATGATGTCCAAGGGCCCATTTCGAGCAGTCGCTGCCTGCCTTGAAGCCTCTTCAGCTATGGAGAATCCATCACAAGTCATGGTGACTTGGCCAACCATTCCTCACCCACACTGCTGAAAGATGCAACCCTGACTCACTTCGGGCCTCACCCTGTTTTGCTGCCCTTTGGTACGTTTGTAACGTGGAAGAGCCTCCTGACATCCCATGTCCTAGAGCCGTGTGGGTAAATCATCCCTTTGCCTTCTTTTGGGGTCTGTCTTCCCTCTGGAAGCGCGGTGTTTGAGCTCTCCAAGTTTCCTCAGCCCAAACCTTTTCCCATTCCTTCTGATCATGGACACAGAATGGATGCAGGAATCGAGCAGCAAACAGGAAACTGCCAGAGACACCAACCAGGTCTTCTTTTTCATATATATTTTTTCAATGGCCTGCAGTCTGCCTTGACTGTCCAACTAAGGTGGCCATCACGATGGGTTGGGTCCTCACAGGAGAGAATTGCCAATTCTTGGTCAGATATCGGAGTCTGAATCCGTCTTCCCAAGGAATTTGGCTGCTGGTTGGCGTTGGCTTTGTGAAACAATTCCTCCAAACCCAGCGTGCGTTTCTGCTGCCGAGCATGGATTTCATGCTGTTTGCGCGTAACAAATGCCATCCAATGGAGCTCCCTTCTGCCTGAAGGACAGCCCGTCCTCCTCCAGCAGGGTGAGGGCTAATGCAGAATTTCTGCAAGTCAAGACGTTTTGAGTTAGGACATTTCTATTGATAACGTTTAAGGAATTCCAAGGATGTTTTAATCCTGTCAGCATGAGATATCCGTTGTGTCACTTAGGCTGAAGTCCCTCGTGATGAGGTGGCCTTTTCTCCTGCGTGTTAGGGCCAGACGTTTCGGCTGAGCCAGCCTGTCGCTCCGGGACCATTTGGTGGGCTCTTCCGTGCTGCCTGGTACCACGTTTTTACTTTATCTCTCAAAACTTCCCCCTGATCAGTGACCGGAGCCTGAAAACCCACACCCTTACTTCTGCAGTGCCCTCAGACCTTCACTGGGTGACAACTACTGACAGGCCCAACCCACGCATCTCCCCACCGCGCTTCAAAACTGGCTTTCCAATAAAGATCAGTCTCTTTTCTTATTCCAGTTCCTGGTGTCTGCAGGTTCAGGGCACCGTGGTGCTCACACGTCCGCATGATTCCCAGCATGGAAGCCTTGAATTCCTCCCAGGACCTCGGCATCTGTGTGGCACTGGGCTTGCCACGGATAACTCAGTGACTTCTCTCTGCTTTCCTGCCTGTGAAATGGGGCAGCAGCAGTGCTTCCCCGGCACCAGGGAAGCTCTATAGTCATCGCAGCCTGGGAATGCCATCCTGGTAGGAACCAGGAGCAGGTTCCTGGTAGGAGCCCACCTCCCACATACTGGAGGAGATGAGGTCCTGGCTGAAATAAAACAATGTGATAATATGATTAAAGATTGTCATAATGCACATAAGTATGAGGCCTGGTTCTGCAAGCTCGATAACCTTTCAGCGCGCTGTATTTGCATGAATTAGCCCAGCATGGTTTTAAGGCGTTCAGCACAAAGAGTTTCTCTTCTGGACGAGTATCGCAGCCCTGTCTGTCACGAGATGATGGAGCGCCCTGGGAGTTCACGTGCTGTGGTGGAGACTTCTGCTTGAGCTGTTGTGTGAAGGACGTTGGTAAGAGGAGAAGGCTGCTGGGTGGATGAGGCAGGGGGAGATGCCACTTAGCCCCTGGAAAGGGTGTTATGGTGCACAACTAACTCCATCTCGCAAAAGCGTAGAGATACCCTCAACAGCCTTCAGGAAAGCTGCTTGCTACCCTCCTTCCTGAAGTCAAAGCCTGGAGAGAAAAGATCTCCACCTCCCTGTGTACCATGATGTCCAAGGGCCCGTTTCGAGCAGTCGCTGCCTGCCTCGAAGCCTCTTCAGCTATGTAGGATTCCGCATAAGGCACTTGTGCTGTTTCCAGCGAGGAGCCTCTCCACGGGGTACGCGCTCAATAGTCTGGAGGAGGACATTACTGATAGCCGTCTGCTCAAGTAAATCTGGAGCTCACAATCCCCTTAATCCCATCACAGCGCTCGCTCATCTGTCCCAAAGGTTCTCCTGGTGGGACACGGGGGGTCCCTCTGTTTCGGTGCCCACTCTGAAGTCAGAACTCCGAACCGCTGAAGTCGAGCCCCACGCTGGGGCGAAAAGCTGACCGCTTCTCGTGTGCTGCCATAAATAAGGCAGAGTCGGCAAACCACAGTCAGGAAATGGCAAAAGGACTATTTATAATCACCGCTATCTGCAAAGATATTTGTGAGACCAGCAAAAAAAAAAAAAAAATTCCCCACTTCACTCTTCCTGACCATCTACTTGCTTCACTCTGAGGCATTAAAGCTCATCAGATATGTTTGCCAACGGTTACATAAAAGGAAGCATTGGATTATATTTGTCCTTGTCAGCACTGAACTGCTCCTTCCTTTTCTAGCTGCGGTCCGTTTCGTCCCCTCCTTTGCCAGGACCGCATGTGCACCGAGCCCTCGCTGTCAGCACGTGCAGGTCCCTCAAAAAAGCCTGTGATGATCTTATATCCAAGACAGCCCGGTGCTCGCTGTGATGGGCTGATCCCAACAACGCACCAAATAACCAGCTGGGTGGAACAGGAGCCCCAAACCCGTATGGGTTTAGAATCATGGAATCACAGAATGGTTTGGGTTGGAAGGGACCTTAAAGCCACCCCCTGCCCTGGGCAGGGACACCTCCCACCAGACCAGGTTGCTCCCAGCCCCGTCCAACCTGGCCTTGAACAGCTCCAGGGATGGGGCAGCCACAGCTTCTCTGGGCAACCTGGGCCAGGGGCTCACCACGCGCACAGCAAAGAATTTCTTCCTAATATCCAATCTAAACTTCCCCTCTTTCAGTTTAAAGACAGTTAGGTCCAATTCTTTTCCCTGCAGGATGATTAACAAGTTCTTCATTTGCATCAAAGCCCCTTCAGAAATCGCAGCGTCTGCATCGTTAGGATCGGCTCTGTCGGGGTGATGACGATAAACCCCTGTCCTGGGGAAATCCCGGTGAAAGCCTCGTGCTGCGGAGCCGGTGGTGTGACTTCGGATGTGCGCGGTGCTTTGCTCCCCCTGATCTGAGTGGGCTTGTGAAGAGCACGCATCTCAGGACGCAGCTGAATTTTGAGAGGAAACGCAAGGGTGTGGGAGCATTTATAAGCATGTGAGCGCATATTTCACCTACCTAAAAAAAGAAACCTTTGGTTTTAAAAGCATTAAGATTGTATAAACGCGACACTCTCCAGAACAAACTGCAAACCAATAAAATCCCAAGCGGTGGGGCACCTCTTACCCACTCCTTAATGACCGCACAACACATTTCTGCTGATGGTGAGAGGTTTATTGCTACAACAAAGAGCTTCCTTCTGCCTCCACCAAATAGCGCAACAGCCGCCTCCCAGCGCCGGAACCTCCTCTGCCTTTCTCCAGAGGTGCAATGGCAGCAGGTCCCCACTTGTGGGTCCACCAAATGGGGTGGCTACCGAAAGTGCTTGGCCACCTGCCTTGATGGGCGGAGGATGCTCGGAACCCAGGGGCTGCACTGGCAGCAATGTCGGGGTGCAAGGGCTGTGAGCAGAGCTGGAGCAGCCCTGCCTCGCCTGGGAAATACAAGTTGGACCGAAGGAGAACCTCCTGTTGGGTGGATGAAGCCCCCAGGAGATGTCCAGGGTCGGCACGTCCCACCGGCCGCACAGGCTGCATGCTTGGGGCACGGCTCAGGCTGTGCATTGTGCCCAGGATTGTGTTTGGCAGGAAAAAGGTGTCCAAGAAAATTCAGACACTGAAGCAAAGAACCTTAATAAACGGGATTTAAATAATAGATTTAGCTGAAAATCCCCAGAAGACGGATTTTTTATCCGCACATCAGGTGCTGTAAGCTTAGAAAAAGATAACAAAACCTTCCTCAGACAGAAAAGGTTGAGTTTCTGCTTTAATTGAAAATCGTATGTGGTATTGATATTCCTAGAGAGATGTTATGTTAAGAAGGAGTTTATACTGAGAGATGTATCATCACTATTTTGGGGTAAATTAGATTAAAGTGATTTGCAGTTATCCCCATGCTAAGTAGTATAAATGGAAGAAATTGAAAGTTGAAGTTGTACTTAAAAGAAGCGCACGCAGTTCACCGAGGAAACCTGAACTCTGCTCTGCCGTAACACACAACCATCGAGTGGTATTAGAGAGGAGTTGTAGCTTCCTGGGCCCATAATCAGATTCATCTGTCTCTTCTTTACAGTGTCATGGCAGAGCCGAATTAAGAATATTTGCATGCCTTAAATTGAGTCTTTCTGCTTTAATTGTGTAATTATGGAAATCACTATTTAGGGATCTGTAGTTATGGCTATGTTGAATTTTGCACTTCAGGCAGGCACACAATCTCTTTGTTATAGAGCATTCCCTGCAAAATCCCAGCACCTACTTTTTGCATATCGAATACATGTCCTGGGTATGTATTTGCAAATTCATTAATTAACTTATCAGTTAAAACTAATTAAAAATCGGTCCTTTAACAAATCTAATGCATTGTGTCAGACCTGTCTTTTTTTTTTCCCGAAGATCCTATTAACAGAATAATGCAGACCCTGCAACCTTCCTGCGTAATTAATGCTCACTGAAATCTTATATATAAATTTCACTCGGATAATTTTTTTTTTAACGATGAACGGTCTCTTACGAGATGATAGTTAATAACTGGAAGTTTATTAAGCGAGGCTGGTTTGCAAGGTTTTCCTTCAGTTTCCTGTAAGGATTTGGTCCCTTCCAGCTCCTGTGGTCCCCCATGGCGGGGTCAGGAGCCCAAGCCCAGCCAGCGTGAGCTGCTCTGCCAGAGTGGGGCTGCACGGAGCCACGAGCTCTGGAGGTTTGGGGCTGCTCTGGAGCCATGCGNTGTCCCTGCTCATTGCAGGGGGGTGGCACTGGGTGGGCTTTAAGGTCCCTTCGAGCCTAAACCATTCTGTGATTCTATGAACACGAAGCAGCCAGCCCCATGGGAGAGTCAGGCCATAAGCGTTAGCTTGAATAATGAACATACGCTGTCATTTAAAGTCATTATAACACCTTTAGCGCATTGCATGTGGGCCGTGGGATGGGAGGTTGAAGAAGTGAAAGATTTCCTGGCTATTTTTTACCGTCACAAATAGAATATACTAAATATGTGACTGAACTGGTATAATTAATTTTAGTAATACTCATCTGGGGTGCTCCAAACCATCCCCTTGCAGCTTCGCCACCCATGAGTAACGAGTCCATCCCAGACGCACGCTAGTAAAACCCTTTGTGCCGCACCACCGCAGACAGCATCGCCTCTGAAAACAGCCCGTAAACTTGCATGGGCTTATCCAAGACAAAGAGCCTGACCAAAACGTAACATATTGTAATTTATAATCCCACCACAGATGCTGACCCACCTCGGGTAGGTCTGGGCTGCGCCCAAGCCAGTTGTGCAACTGGCAGAAGATCGCGGATCCTCACCAAAGGGCGCTTGGTAAAACCCGGGAGTTGTTTAATGGTGATTGGCGCTGGCGTTACTCAGGGCTCACTGAAGTTTGCTACCCCTCAGAGATGAACTAAGGAAAAAAAAACGGTAAAATTGAGTAAGTCAATGGTAAAATTGAGTACGTTGTGGCTGCCCCATCCCTGGAGGGGTTCAAGGCCAGGTTGGACGGGGCTTGGAGCAACCTGGTCTGGTGGGAGGTGTCCCTGCCCAGGGCAGGGGGGGTGGAACTGGATGATCTTTTAGGTCCCTTCCAACCTAAACCATTCTGTGATTCTATGATTCTATAAGTCACGGGCACATTTAAAAATGCATTTTAAAAATGAAGCAGTGGCATGCAGCTCTCCTGAAGCGAACATCGGCTTCGATAAAGAAACCCGTCCTTCCTGGAGGACCTGTGCCTCAGCAGTGCGCGGCAATTTGGGATTTTCACCGCTCCCATGAAGCAGGGCTGGGGGCCCCATCCTGCCGCAGTACAGAGCAGCTCCTTGGCTGTGCGGGACCCTCCGGTTCCGGCCCTGAACTGGGAGCCCCTTGCCCCCAGCCCATTCCTCGTCCTCCCGCTGCACTGCCGAGCCCGCGCTCGCAAATTAACAAATTGCAAATACAACATTAAATAATGGCAAATGCATACTACCAAACAAACAAATAAATATTTCCAGTGCTTTATTAATGGAATTTTGACAGCTTCATTAGGTTGGTGAAATTTCAAGATACTTAATGAAATAATGCTTCATCCCTTGGCTTGTGATATAAATTCTAATGAAATGCGCAATTCCAATTCATCACCAACAAACTGTGATGCTCTGCTCAGAAGGCACTATCATACTGCCAAGGTTTTTATTTCCCTGACATTATGATCTTAACAATTTTATTTTAACAGTTAGAATGGTAGTGCCTAATAAGTTAAACAGCAGAATAAAAGATCCCTCTAGAAGGAAAAAAAGTATATGTTTAGGTGGAAGAGACTTCAGAACAGATTATGGGTTGTTTTATATTCTAAATATGACACATTAATATCTACTCATTTAATACTATAATTTTTTTAAAGTTCCTTTCACTGAAAGATGATCTTTATTTCTCTGAAAATTGCCTAGTGGAATCCCCACTTGTGCAAATGATAAGTGACTGCCGCACACCAAGAGCTAAATGCTCCAGAGCTCAATGGAGCTGCCCTTAAATGAACAAAGTAAATGGAAAAAAATTAAGTAGAATTAATATTATTAAAGATAATAATACAAATTATTAGTAGTATTCTATTAAGGTCAGATTAATCCCACTACAATTCAATTGGAATAATACATGCAATTTATGCAATCACAAATGTTTTAACATTTAAATTACCTTTTTGGCATTCTGGAAACCTGTATTTTCCATTCCAGAGCAAGGCAAACACTTCCCGGTGCCAAGCTCGGGGACCCCCCCGCTGGCTGCTTCGGAACCCCCCGCTGGCTGCTCCAGACTGGGGGCAGCGGGGGCAGGCGTGGAGGGGGCCTGCAGCCCCCTGGCAGCCCCCAGTGGCTCCTGCCCCCCTCCCCCCGCCCCTGGGGCTGAATTACAAATCGAGGGCTGAGACTGGGCTGCAGCCTCTGAGGCAAGGCTGGTCCCTTGCCTCTGGGTGCTGAGGTGTGCACCCCCGGGCTCCAACCCCGCCACCCGAGGGACCTGGGCTCTGCTGCCCCTGCAGCACTACAGAACGAGTCGTTCAGAAACCATCACCAGCATTTACAGAGCTGTGCACCCGGGCTCCCCGCAGGGGATGACACACAAAGATGGCATGTGTGCAGGGATCACCCTGTCCCGCGGCCGGGAAGCTTCGCTCTCAGCATCTCTGCCCCCACGCTTGTCCCGGAGATCCCTGCCAGGGGTATTTAAAAGAGGGGGAGATGTGGCACTTAGCGACATGGTTTAGTGGTAGACTTGGCAGTGTTGGGTTCACGGTTGGACTCAATGATCATAAAGGTCTTTTCCAGCCTAAATAATTCGACGAATCTATGAAAAAGGCACGACTCTGGAACACAAGCATCAGGTTGGTTTGCTCAAGTGGGGACCAGCACGTCCCAGTATTTACTAAAAAGTCATGTCACAGAATCACAGAATGATAGGGGTTGGAAGGGACCTCTGGAGATCACCCAGTCCAACCCCTGCCAGAGCAGGGTCACCCAGAGCAGGTGGCACAGGAGACTCCACCATCTCTTTGGGCAGCCCATTGCCCAGGTCTGCAGTTGGTATCTTTGGGGAGGCACTAAAAGGTCAAGATCCCCAAAGCTGCTGAGTTGAGAACCTCCCTCCAAGCAAGGCGGGTGTCCATCAGGCCCAGGAGACCCATCCCCACAGCTCCGAGGTCTGCAGTGTTGCTACCGGCACCACCTGTGGCAAGCAGAACTGAAACCTGCTTTGAAACGCTGTGGATTCATTTGGATTATCCAGAGAGCTGAACAGCTTGGCAAAAATCAGCAACTTTACATTTTACTAAATACAATGGATTTCTGAAGCAGTTGTTGGCCCTCCTTTTCCACTTGCTGGAGGGACTGGAGGCTCTTTGGGATGGGGACCATCTTATTTGACATTTGTGCAAAGGCTGGCGAGGAAGCCCTGTTCCCAAGGGGGTCTCCTAATACTGTAGAAATGCAAACAATAAATGAGACAGCAGCAAAATTTCAACTCAAAAGGAGTATTGTGGCTGTCTGTGGTTGCAGGACCCACCTTCACTCCTTTTGCAGCAGGACAATTGTACAATCATGCAATTTGTACAATTGTACAAATCATACAATCCCACCATAGTGGGACGGTGACGTGGTTGTGGGCTTTACAGACTGAACCCAGTTCCAACCATTTTGCAAGCTCCTTTTGTGCCTGGGGGCTGTTGTCTCATGCTGGGTCTGTGTAGGAACAGCTACTAACACCACTAAAAACACCTGTAAGGGCCCCGTTCCCTATCACCGTCCCACCCGCCACCCACAGCACTGGGCTGTTGGAGCTGGTGTAGCTCAGGGACAAGGCCGGTGTCCATGGCTGTAGTGGCATGGGGGTCAGTACGGGGTGGAAAACCTGCTTCCAAGCTCAGGTAGGCACTTGGCCACAGACACGGTGCTGGTGGTGACACAACTGTGGCTTCATGGGGAGCAGGACCCATCCTACTCGTAGACAAACCCTCCATTTCATCTACGTGAGCTGTAGTGGAGACCTACACCAGTCCTGTTCTCCTCCCCAGTGCTTCTTGTGAGGATAAATATACCAGAGACTGCATGGGGTTCAGCTATTTTAATAATGGTGGTTATACAAATAATCTTGGTTTTAGACTAAAAAATAATCATAATTTTGTCTGCTTTTTACAAAATGTTCTGCGCCAGCAGGCCATAAGCCAATGGCAGTCCCTAGATAAAATCCACACAGAGAGGGCAATTTGCCATGATTTTTGAAGACATGGTTTTTACATACTCTAAGTACGACAGGGGACAAACTCAGGAGAAACGGCAATCTGTGGTGTGGTTCACAACCGTGACTGAAGGGTGGGAAATGCCATATTTCAGAGAGTCCAGGCACCATGCGACACCACCATAAAGCCCTCAAAGGAAAAAGCCTTTTGTAGATTCTCTAAATTTAAGCTTCCTCTAATGCCTTGAGGATCTTAGGAGCTGCTTGACCAAGATAATGACACTCTGACATTTTTGGATCTTCTTTGTGTCACTGTTATTAATTTTATGATCTAATTTTATCATTTTTATCATCTTTTTCAAGTAGCCAGTATATACCACAATTAGCATTCTTTTTCTTGTTGATAATAACAGCTGCTATTATCTATAACTCATCAACTAGATTTTTCTTTAATGCATTTGGCTTCCCTTATCAATTTTCTACCACTCAGAAATGTTAAATTATCTTGATTACTAGTTTTTCCCCTCTTTTCCCATTCTTTCTATGCTGTTTCTTTTTCTAATTGCTGCCTTCATTTTCACCTAGAAAGATCTCAAAAATCAAACACCATTTTTTTAAAATTATAGTGGAAATATAACTTTTTAGCCAGGTAGTGGACTCTTAGTGGGAACTTTTCATTTTTCACTCATTTGCTTATGTGTTTATTTTTCTTCCCAGTGAGTTTCACTCATCTGTTTATTCAGCTTCACAGATCCAGGGAGAAACACCAGGTATATATTACTGGTTGGGACTGTCTTTTATTATCCCATAATTAATGTAATCAGGTCATGATCACCGGTCTCTAGGCAACCACCGATTTCTAGTTCAGTGATCAATTCATCTTTATCCATCATAATAAGATCTAAAATAGAATTACCTCACGTTAGGTGCCATCCTTTTTTGTGTTAGAAAATTATCATACATAAATTTTAGAGATGCCACTGATGTTTTATTACTGCCTGCAGGAGGTCTCCAGCGTTCACCTCCCACAGTAACGTCCCGCAGAAAAGGGCAAGTTTTCTTTTGATACCCTGCCGTCGGGTGCCCCCAGCGTGGGGTACGATGGCACAGACCAGCCCACAACCAGTATCTCCCCACAAAGTTAGTTAACACATTGCACCGGGCACACGCTGCTGCTTATCAAAACAGCGAGAACTGCCACTTCCTCTCATTTATGGCCAGATAAGATATCACAACTATTTCTTCTCTTTATATTCCTTCCTATCTTGCAGCCATATGCTCATGACCCCTTGAATTTCTTCTTATGGTGAAGAAGACCCATCACAAGACCCTCCAACTCATCCCTCCCCCTCATTGTGCAATGCCAAACAAGCACAAATCTGGGCATGAATGGAAGGGCTTCAAAATTGTGTCCCCACCAGAATAATGGAGAGACCCCATCC
Source organism: Stercorarius parasiticus (assembly GCA_013396915.1). NCBI lineage: Eukaryota > Metazoa > Chordata > Aves > Charadriiformes > Stercorariidae > Stercorarius > Stercorarius parasiticus. Next base: position 104,019 of record VWZL01002303.1, on the reverse strand, counting down.
AGCCCAGTTGTAATGTCATAAGTTATAAAGATGTTTTGAAATGTTTTTGATCAATTAGGGTAATTCAAAATTTTGAGAAGCGTAATGAAAACAGGTGATTTAAAAAATCAATCTTACTGAATACAACTGACTTTTAAATCAACATCGTCATTGTATATCTCTCCATTATCATTTCCTCTTGATTGGTTTTAGGCTCAAAAAAGACTGACTGTCTCTAGTCTTTGGAGCTGAGATCGCATCTTATATCTGTGTAGATCTTGGGAAAGAAGTCCTGCTCCTATTTGGCATATTTAAATAATGTTGTTAGTGAAATGGTAAATAAATCTGTGATAGCAATACTCAGTTTCACAGGGAGTCCTTTGTTATCAGCACAACCAGGGCTGGAGTAGAGCTGGTATCTCCTGCAGTCTTGAAGGCTGGGGTAAATCTGTTGAAGCTTTCTGTCCTAATGTGGACAGGGACACGTGCAATCCCGGGGGGTGAGGAGCAGCTGAGCTCATCTGGGCTCTCCAGCTTCCAGAAGGTGGGGCCTCCTGAGGATGGTGGAAACCAACATGCAGAGCATCTGTTCTGGATGTCCAAAGAGCTGGCATGAACATGTCACCCGCTTCCACTCATGACAAATATCCATTGTATTTGGCAGCTCTGTGGCAGGGGGCATGGGGTCGTCCCTTGCTCCACTGCTGGTAGACATCATGGTGGGTCCTGTGTCCCTTCCAGACGCAGCGTAAGAGATGGGTCTCTGCCCTCGAACATCACTCCGTCTCAGTGTCCCACTGTCAAATGGAAATACTAAAAATCAGCCTCTTGTGTGGGACTCCGCAAGAACATATTTTCAAGACTATGTCAGACCTCCTGAGCAGAGGGACAGAAAGATAGCTAGATGAAAAATAATTAGAATAGTTATTTGAAAATCAATAACTGTCTGAAACAGCAATCAATTAACCTGGAGACATTTCAAAATGAGATCTATACTGACTGGGCAGCCGGGATCCAAATGATGACTTAAAATTTTCCCTGGATAACCTTAAATTGCCCTTCCCCCTCGGTCCACCACAGTCAGCAGCCAACCTTGAACTGCCCTGGTTTCAGAGGTGGGAAGGAGAGGACTTCCTCTTGTTCAGGGCTGTCCTCGGTCTACCCTTGTGGAGGAGGGACTGGAGATGCCCCTACAAAGAAACCAAGAGACATATGGGGACAAGCACATCTTGCAGGGTGAGGACTTGCCTCCTTGTTCAACAGAAGAAATCCTGGAAGGAAATTTTTTTGCATTTAGATTTGCAGCCCCAAAACAGGGGCAAGCTGCATCATGTCTACAGCAAAATAGAGTCGGTTTTAGGGGCTCCTGGAGGCAGATTGCCACTCACAGAGTCCTGGAAAATTGGGTGTTTTATTTTTGAACTGTAGCATGTTTCTAGGAAAGCCTAAATAAAATTGAGGGCTGTTTTCTCAGATTAAAAAAAAAAGATTTCACAAGTGTGACCTTCTATGGACTGATCACATGAAAACTGCAAAACCAGTCCTTAAAATGTTCAGCAACAACCTTTTCTAGAGTCTCTGCTTCTTACCCTGCTGGGCATCAAAAGCAGTAACAAATGGAGGAAGCCCAACAGTTGACCTAAGGCAGAGGCTGTGTTGAGACATACCTTCTGCTGCTGCAAACCTTAGCCCATTTTCCACCGTCATGCAGGTTTTTTCTGCCTGGGTTAAGGGGTTCAGCAGTAGACACAACTCACAACACATCTACGCCTTGTGTGACCAGCCCTCACCTGCGGGTCCCACCTCGTGTGACACGCTCCTGTCTGTGCCTTCCATACCCTCCGGTGAGCTCTGCCCTGCCTCACAGAATCACAGAATCCCAGAATCCCAGACTGGCCGGGGTTGGCAGGGACCTCTGGAGATCACCCAGTCCAACCCCCTGCCAGAGCAGGGTCACCCAGAGCAGGTGGCACAGGAACGCGTCCAGGTGGGTTTGGAATGTCTCCAGAGACAGAGACTCCCCCACCTCTCTGGGCAGCCTGTGCCAGGGCTCTGTCACCCTCACAGGAAAGAAGTTCCTCCTCATGTTGAGATGGAACTTCCTATGTTCCAGTTTGTGCCCGTTACCCCTTGTCCTGTTGCCAGGCACCACTGAGCAGAGCCTGGCCCCATCCTCCTGACACCCACCCTTTCAGTATTTATAAGCATTGATAACATTCCCCCTCAGTCATCTTTTTTCCAGACCGAAGAGACCCAAATCCCTCAGCCTTTCTTCAGAAGAGAGGTGTTCCAGTCCCCTCATCATCTTGGTAGCCCTTTGCTGCACCCTCTCCAGCAGTTCCCTGTCCTTCTTGAACTGGGGAGCCCAGAACTGGACACAGTGCTCCAGCTGTGGCCTCCCCAGGGCAGAGCAGAGGGGGAGGATGACCTCCCTCCACCTGCTGGCCATACTCTTCTTGATGCCCCCCAGGATGCAGGCAAAACGATCCTTGCTCATACCTGGTGCTAAATTTGTAAAGTGCTTTAGGATCCAGTGATGGGTGTTGAATATTTAAAGCAGGGAAGGGGGAAAAATGAGCAGGTAGCTGCCAACTGCTCTGCCTGCAGGTGATCACCCTCCCCGTGAGGAGCCCAGACCGTCCTCTCTCCCATTTCACATTAAACTGGGATACTTTTTCTAAATGTGACTTCTCTGCGAAGAAAACATGGGGATGGACAGAAAGGAATTTTGCAAAGAGCATATTTTTTCCTTTTAATACAGCAACCTAAATAAAATTAATAGATTTAACCCATTTTTTTTCCGTATTGATAGTCTCTGGCTAGTCCCTTATTGTTTCCTCAGGGCTTGAATTATGGTGCAATAATTCACGCTGAGTTGCATGGACGGCACTCGGCTTTCAGCCTTGTGTCTGACAATGCTCCAGGCATGAATTATTGTACTATAATTCACACCTTGTCATATCTTATTGCCGGAACATCCCCTAAATGACAAAGCTGGATTCATTAAGTAGAAATTCAGTCAAAACTTGGGAAAGGCAGTTGATGGCAGGAAGGACCATGTACTTAAGATCTTCATCTATGTCATTTCAGTCTGGAAAGGAAGAGCCCCAAACAATTAAAATCGGGGAAGAGGTTTATACACCTGTGTTTCAGTGCCTATGTGTGTCACTACCTTGGGTGGAATTTCTCCAAGTAGATAAAGATGGCTTTTCCAAACTAGATGCACATTTGGGATCCAGATGTATTGACCAGCTGGTCCACAAAAGGCTTTTCAGCTATCTAGGTTCCCAAGCGGACCAAATAGTCTGCCTCATGGGGACACCAGCAGCAATTTGCATGTAAAAGATGCTCACAAGGTGGTCAAAAGTCAATAAACCCCTTCACAGACACAAGCACACGCAGTCTCCTGTGTATTCTCTTCTCCACACACTCCTCCTCCTGCATCACGCTTGCCCTAAGCCACATCTGTCACACCTTTTTGTGTCTCCCTGTCTCCCAGGGCTCACAGACAAGACCAGCTCCACAAGCAATCGGCACCACGTACCGGGGCAGGAGGGAGGCCTCAGGATCAGCGAAGGTGCAGCTTTACCGTCACTATGCGCTGAGCATCCCTCCTGCAGCCCAGCTCCACGCCACCGCTGGGCTGGGTGGGGAAGGTCCTGCCCTGTGGAGGGCACAAGTACAGCTCCTGCCTTCTTGGTCAGCCCCGTGTCCCTGGGAAGGCACAAGCAGATCACTTTTTTTGCAGCCTGAGCAAAAAAAAGGCACTTCTAAAGGAAAAAAAGAAAGATCTGGGGAGAAATGGCTAATTTGACAAGCAGCGGCACACGGCTGGGAAATCAGCAGGGACTGGGAGACATCTCGAGGAGGTGCATCGCAGCAAGTCTCACCCTGGGCTGTGCACAGGGAGCCAGCCCGCGGCAGACGGCGTGGACATCTTTCTGCACAGAGTGTGCTAAAAGCAGTCACTCGCATAAGAAACATCTTGCTGGTGTTTGGGGTAGTCGAGAGGAATCCCTGCCAAACATCTAGGTGCTTAAAACAGCACCAGGCATCTGCTGTGAGTCAGATAATTCACACCCTTCATGCCCACTGCAGTTTAAAACATTTCAGTCGAAATATTGCCCTTCTGCTGAGCCAACTCATGCAGGAAACAGCTTGCACTCAGATGGTTTGTGTAGTCCCGTCCCCCCCCCGCTGCTCCTCCGGCTCTCCCTGTCCTCCTTGCAAGGTATGAGCTTGCTTTCAAATGGATGAAGTGTCAAAAAATGTGGCCAGCTACTTGTTCCTGCCCATCGACCAGCCCTGCTGGAAGCGGAGACAGCGGGAGCACTCCCAAACCCTCTGCAGGCAAAGCCAGTTGACACATTGCCTTCTGCCATCAGAGCAGCAGTGGAAGGGACAAACGGGGAGGGACAAGTGGATGGAGGTGACAGGATCTTCACTTGGAGGAGCTCAGTAGGCATGTACAGCTCAAGAGGTTTCGTGAGAACAGCCAGTGGATGAAATACAGCACCTGGAGTTCTGAGTGGATTTTGCCATGCTGGGGTGGATGCCTGCACCGCAGAGCGCTGGGGCTGTGACTGGCTGAGCGCTGGGCTGCCTGACTCCATGGGAGCACCAAGAGCAGGGTGTACCTTGGGCTTAACCACCTTCCTCAGGACTGCAGACAGGCACCTTGGTGGGACAGGCTCCAGACTCTGCTGAGACCCAGATCTCACAGAATCTCAGAATGGTCGGGGCTGGAAGGGACCTCTGGAGATCATCTCCTCCAACCCCCTGCCAGAGCTGGGTCACCCAGAGCAGGTGGCACAGGAACGCGTCCAGGCGGGTTTGGAATGTCTCCAGAGATGGAGACTCCACCACCTCTCTGGGCAGCCTGTGCCAGGGCTCTGCCACCCTCAAAGGAAAGAAGTTCCTCCTCATGTTGAGATGGAACTTCCCGTGTTCCAGTTTGTGCCCGTTACCCCTTGTCCTGTCCCTGGGCACCACTGAGCAGAGCCTGGCCCCATCCTCCTGACACCCACCCTTTCAGTATTTATAAGCGTTGATAAGATCCCCCCTCAGCCGTCTTTTTTCCAGACTGAAGAGACCCAAATCCCTCAGCCTTTCTTCAGAAGAGAGGTGTTCCAGTCCCCTCATCATCTTGGTAGCCCTTTGCTGCACCCTCTCCAGCAGTTCCCTGTCCTTCTTGAACC
>VWZL01002303.1:0-94074 GCA_013396915.1 Stercorarius parasiticus | reverse complement strand
TTGCCCTCTACAACTACCTGCAAGGAGGTTGCAGAGAGGTGGGTGTTGGCCTCTTCTCCCAGGTGAATAATGACAGGACCAGAGGAAATGGTCTGAAGTTGCGGCAGGGGAGGTTTAGATTAGATACTAGGAAGAATGACTTTACTGAAAGAGTGGTCAGGCACTGGAACAGCCTGCCCAGGGAGGTGGTTGAGTCACCATCCCTAGAGGTATTTAAGAAACGTGTAGATTCGGCACTCCAGGGCATGCTCTAGTGACAGAGATTGTATGGGGTTTTTTTTGTGTGTGTGTATGGTTGGACTTAATGATCTCAAAGGTCCTTTCCAACCATGAAGATTCTATGATTCTATGAGAACAGCATTATTTAATAACCACTGAGGAACAGAACAGAACAGAAAACATGGAGGGAGAGAGTCTTTATCTTAAACCACCAAGGGAAATGCTGCTCCCCAGGACTTTAGCAGAGATTTTTAACGTAGAGTAAAACAACTCTTCAGAGAAGCACATTCTTGAAGAAAGCTTGAAGTTGGCTTGACAAGTTTCTATTACAGTAAGCCACAAGAAAACCTGGGATTTGTGGGATACCTGGCATATGAGACTGCTGTTGCAGTGAAAACACATAGGAAAAGCAGAAAATAAGCAAAGAAGTGAGAAAGACCCCCCTGAAGATCTCCCAGCTCCTTCCTGTCCTGGTCTGGTGGTCAAGCCAGGTGATGTACAACAAGACTTTTACTGGTGTGTCTTCAAACGATCATTCACCACTGGAGGCTTGTCTCAGTCTCTCTCTGCTCTCCTCCCTCTGACATTTGGGAAGGGACTGGGATTACTGTATTTTTATCTGGTTTGCTGGGAGAATACCGACTTGCATCCAGGTAGAACAACCAATCCTGTAAAACATATGGAATATATGTAAGTAGGTGTGTACACCGATGACATAACTGTAGAAACTATGGAACTGGAAGGAAAGTGCTCCACCTGGGCTTGTAAAGGTTTTTTTATCTGTTCAACAGTTTCTTCTTTTCTTTTCCTGATTTATCATGTTGGTGGCCAACAAACGCCAGAACGCTCAGCCCCATGTTTCTTCCTCCTCCTCTACATCTCTGGCCCTTTGCTGTCCTGCTCCTGTTGGCAACCCCCGCTGCGGTGGGTTGAGCAGAATGCAGACTTTCAGGATTTTAGAGATGTTTGCATTGTATGAAAAATGTAGGTTGTTTTTTTTTTTTCCAAGGTAGGAAAATAGTATGGTTTTCCCCTTCTCTCCTAATGCAAATGTGGCCAAATTGATTTCCCTCCAACTTTCCATAAAACAGATTCATTCCAAGAGGAGAATTTTGGGAAAAGGTACAAGTTTGTGAAGACAGAGTGTTCTCATGGAGCCTGAAATAGTTACTTTAGCTAGAACATTTGTGGCACAGGGCCTGTGAAAGGCAGGGATTAAAATTAGGGGAGGGAATGTCTCTGAATGGGATCACAGAACAAAGAGGATGGTAATCAAGGTAGAGGATTTACTAGGCAGATCATAGAAGCACAGAACGTGTTGGGTTGGAAGGGACCTCTAAAGGCCATCTAGTCCAACCCCCCTGCAGTCAGCGGGGACATCTTGAACTACATCAGGTTGCTCAGAGCCTCATCCAGCCTGGCCTTGAATGTCTCCAGGGATGGGGCCTCCACCACCTCTCTGGGCAACCTGGGCCAGTGTCTCACCACCCTCAGTGTAAAGAACTTCTTCCTAATGGCTGATCTAAACCTGCCCTGCTCTAGTTTAAAGCCATTGCCCCTCGTCCTATCGCTACTGCCCTTGCAAACAGCCCCTCCCCATCCTTCCTGTAGGCCCCCTTGTAGGCCCCCTCTTGTAGAGATCTCAGCAGCGCAGTGAGAAGCAGAATCGTAGAGTAATAGAGAGCAGAAAGATGAGTGTGGGCTGAAGTGTAAAAGCAGGCGAGTCTCCCGGCAGAGTTTCTAGCTGGGTGGTTTCCCAAGCCCGTTTCTGTGTCCATCGCAAGCCCGAGTGGTGCATTCGCTGTGCATTCACTCCCCAGTCTGGGCTTCGCTGTGGGGAGTCCCTCTTGCACCCACAGAGCCAACAGGACTTCTGCAATAACCAAGACAAGTGAAACGATAATTTAAGTTAGATGCAAACACAGGGTGAAGTTCACTCCAGGTGGCTGGATGGATAATGCTCACAGCTTGGCTGATGCTTGTTCTGGATCTTCTAATGAGGGTCTAACATTTTTATTTTCTTTGAGCTGCTTTATGCAGCAAGATCAATAGAGCACGATTGCAAATCAATTTAAACAAAGGTGCAGGAGCAGATAACTCTGAACTCCCAAATACTTAAAATAGCTGCCACATCCATAGCAAAGAACAAAGACTGAGTTATTTAGCTCATCTTTGTCAACTAATGAAACTGCCTCCATATAGAAATGTGCTTTTTGCATACATTTTTGCTGAGAACCAGTTGAGATTAATATAGGCCAACTCTCTCTCATTTCAGTTTTCTTTTGAATTACCGCGAAGATTTGTTTATTTACAACTCTCTGAGCATTTGAATACAGTCACCCCATTGATATCGCTGCAAAGTTGATGGAGTTGGACTCTGCATTGACAGACCTATAGAAAGGAGCGAGGAGTGCAGTCACCTGGAGCAGCGAGAGGGGACCACAGGGATGAGATGCCCAAGCTGTGAGGAAGCCCTGTCCGGGCAAGCAGGAGATATTACGGTTCCCAAAGGTCTACCTAAGCGCAGCAGAACATCTATGGGAGTGGCAGAAAGGTGCCTGATTGCTGCTGATTTAGCCCCAAAGTTCTCGTGGCAGGAGATGCTGTGGGATTGATCATGGAGTGGTATTGGCTGGGCACCATCTCGCATCTCCTTCCTACTGGGAATACAGTGCTAGCCAGGACTTCAGCCATGTCTCGAGGAGCAGGCAGTAGCTCAGGACGCTGCTCAAGGCCCCCCTGCCTGCTCAGTCGGGCACTGGCAGAGAGCGAGTGTGGAAATGCCGTGGATGGATGAGGGCAGGAGGCTGTCTCAGGGTGGGCAGGGCGCCCGCCGAGCGAGGGAGCAGAGCGGACTCTCCACCGTGCCATTGCATGGGCAGGTCCGCAAGCTTTTTTGCAGATAACCTGTTCTATGGGACTTCCCAATACATGTTGGGATTTTCCAGTGGGGTGGGGTTCGCTTCTACTACTAAATTGTTCCCCCAAGGCAGAAGGTACACGTTAAACCCAGGAGATTTAAAGCAGTTGAATGTTCATCTTCTCTCTTGGAGGGAATGGCAAGCTTGGACAACTTGGCCAGAAGCAGGAATGCTGTACCATTGCACAGAGTGCTATCTGGAGAGCTGGTGTCTACCTCCAAACCAGCCACAAACCCTCTGGGCCTTGAATCTAGACAAGCTGAGGTTGTTCCCACACTGTTTTTGGGAGCCCTCCCTGAGTCTGAGGTAAAGTTTCCTGTGCTGAGGGGCACGTTCATCGTGGCCATGCTGTCCGTGGGTAAGGAGCTTAATGGAGGGTCATTCTCCTCCATGCTTGCAAGGTCAGCTGGGACCAGAGCATGAGACGTCATTCAGCCGACATGGATTTTAGCCCTGGTCTTGGGCTGTGAGCTCCTGTAGACGTGGGCTGAGTGTTTGGCTCCTTTTCCAGGCTGAGCTCAGGAGATGGACACAGCTGCAGCCCACGAGCGTGGTCCTTCCATGGGAGTTTGTACTTTGCACTGGGCTGAGAGGTGCAAACCCTCCTGCAAGACAAAAAGTCTTATTCATCCTTGCTGGACATATCAATGTGGGGATGTGTCCTCTGGGTGACTTAACTGTTTCTCTTTTGCTTTTTCTGCTGATGTTATCTCTGACCATCTAATGAGCTGTAAAAAAATCCTTGGTAAAGGCACAATGAGCACCACCAGCTCTGATTCTGTCCAACTCTGCAATAGTGAAATGGCATTTAGTCTGGGGTGGTACGGCACGCAACCCCTGTGTCTGCCCCAGCCCCATGGACCACCTCGGGGTGACAGGTTGCTCCTCAAGGTGCCCAAAGCCAGACACCAGAGGATGAACTGGGTCTGACGGAGAGCTCAAAGACTGTCATTCCTCACAATGCCAGTCATGCCAGAGCAGCAAGAACCAGTTGCTGTCACTGGAAGAAATGATGATGAGATTTTGACCCTTAAAGCAGGAGTGGTCCCAGATCTATACGGTGCAGTATTTACTGGACCTGACGGCCCAGAAACCCCAACGGGTGGTCCTGGGAGGGACGCGGCTGCTCCAGCTCCAAGCATTGGATGAGAGCTCTGAGCAGAGCTCAGATGCAGAGCGAATCACTTACTTTTCTCTCTTTTGCTGGAGAATTTAACAAATTTGATTTCTTAAAATTGAAGCATACCAGCTAAGATGAAATGTGAGTGCAGGGAAACACGGTAACTAGAACAGGACAGAAAAGTGAATCTCCCCTGCAATGTGTCTTTCAATATTTTAAAAGTGCAGAATGTCGAGCAAAAAGAAATATAGCAATTTTTTGAGTATTGTTACTTTAGCTTTTTATGTAGTCTATGCTCTATTTCTTAAGGTGTATTTTATGAATGAATACTACATTGCAACTCGTATAAAATAAACCTACTAATGAATAGTCCTTCTAAAAAGGAAGTGAAAAAAGAACTTGCTAGTAGATGAAAAATACTGTTGTGCAGTAATTATTAGTAGGAAATTTCTACAGAAAAATTAGTTATGATGTTCTTCAAGTATTTCAACAAATTAAACCCCAAATATCTATTGAAAATTATACACCTCTATGACACTTTTGGATCTTGATAAATCTGCTTTCTAGGACACAAATTTCACAGAATCACAGAATCACAGAATCACAGAATCACAGAATCACAGAATGGTTCGGGTTGGAAGGGACCTTAAAGACCATCCAGCGCCACCCCCTGCCCTGGACAGGGACACCTCCCACCAGACCAGGTTGCTCCAAGCCCCGTCCAACCTGGCCTTGAACCCCTCCAGGGATGGGGCAGCCACAGCTTCTCTGGGCAACCTGGGCCAGGGGCTCACCACCCTCACAGCAAAGAATTTCTTCCTGATATCCAATCTAAATCTACCCTCATTAACAAGAAAAGCCATCACTCTGGGTAAGGGTGCTTTTGCCAGCCTAAGCACGGGGAATTCCAGGCTCTGCGCACGCAGGAGATGTGGTTTCACTGTTGGTACTTGCAAGGATCCTCACAGTATTGCTCGGATGTGTAGAAGAGCCAGGAGGAGAGGAATAGTGAAATACCTGAACCCCCTGTGAGCTGGTCTGTTGGACACCGCAGAGAAGCCGGTGCACCTCTTGTGACTGCAGCCGTTGCAAAGTATGCAATCCCTGTAGCACAGCAGCCGAAGAGACGAGAAAAGCTGCTCCGCTGGGCTGCGGGAGCAGTGTGCTGACCACGACCGTGTGCTGCTGCTCGGCTCCGGTCCCCGACAGATTCACGTGACAGCAGTCACCGAGATGCCATCAGAAGAGACTGCAGGGAAAGGTGCGACCCAGAGCTGGTGCTGCATAAGTGCCAGTCGGAGAACCTGGCACATGGGAGCTGATAGTGCCTGTGCGGAGATCGAGATGTTAAGGACTGTTGGGGAGACCCTGCTGTGGGGCAGAAGTGCTTTTCCAGAGCGTGGTCAGCATCATCCACCTCTGCTGCTGCATGTGCTCAGGGCACGTGGGACTGGGCAACCAGTGCAGACCCTTATGGAGCAAAGTCCAATTCAGCCACCCCTGGAAACAAGACCCGCTGCCTGGTGGAGCCAAGGCTGCTCCTGCCTCTTTGGGGCACCTGGCGCATTCATGGGTGGGCAAACAGCTGCCGTTCCACCATGCGCTCCCACAAGACTGCGCAGTCAGATGGTGCAGGCAGCCACGGCCACGACACCCAGCAAAAGTTGTGAAGTGCATCTTGCCCAGCTCCAGGTACTCAAGTCTGATCAGCTGGGATCCTTCTCGGAGCCCTTCTGGTACCCTGATCCCATCCACAGCTCAGCATGCCCTAGCCCGTCTCTCAACCAAAATCACAGCGGAATGACCAGTTTCTACGCTTTCTCTTGCCAAACTTGTCTCATCTGTGTGGGGTGGGGTTCATTGAGCTCACTGAGATGTGCCGTCTCCCATTCCTCTCTTTGCCACATGAATAGGCTGCTGAGTATGGCATGTGATGGAGAAGAGAGGAGACATTCAGCTGGTGAGAAGGTTATTGCCTGAAATGTCCCTATCTCTGCAAAGGCTCTGGGGTGGGAAGAGGACTCAGCGAGCTCCTTTCCATGGCATGGTACCAAGATGGCTCTGGCTCAGCCGTGCTGCTGGTGGTGGAGCACAGGAGCTGCCCTTTCAGCTTGGTGGGGACAAAACCATATTTCCCTGCAGACCTAGAGGGTATCCTCTTGGTCACAAAACCATAAGGCATGAACCTTGATAATGCGGCTTCCACACACTGTGAGCCTGCTCCAAAGGGATGAAGTTGCTCGCAATTTTCTGTGCATTTTCCTGTGCCGGGCAGTTCCCACCCTGTGCAAAGGGGTGCAGGTCAAAGCATTTTTCTGTTCCGCGAGCAGGGAAATAAAGACAGAAGCATGAAATGTGAAAGATTTTGATTGGAAAGTTCTGCCAGTCTAAATAAAACTGTTTTTCAAGCTTCATGCCTTATCGTCTGGATTTGCAGCTGGCAATAACAGGAGCTGCTGCCAACCAGCCGGCGGTCCACACATCTACCCAGGTGGGCCTTCTGCATCTCCCGCTTGTGTTTCATCAAGGGAGGCTAGGTGCACCGTATCAATCCCTTGCCCATCAGATAACAGTGTAAATTACTCAGCTAATGCAAATGTATAGTAAATCAATAACATGCCACTACTAATACACTTTAATTAAAGCACAACAGACTGCAGCTCCTCTGCAATTACAAGCAAGGAGAACTGGCTGATGTGGCATCAGGAGAAAGCGGCTCGTAGATTTGAGGATAAAAGAAAACCTGTCCTAGAAGTGGAGTGGGGAGTGGGAGGGATGTGAGGACGGAGTAGTGGAGTTCAGAGGGAGAAGGCAGGGGCTGGAAAACAACAGCACGAGCTGTGCTGGCATCGCACATGTGGAGAATAGAAATATCCCGTGGGCCGATGGGGTGGGAGAAGGACATTGGGGAAAGCAGTGCCCGTGGAAGGAAGATGAAATGGATGGTGACTCACAGCTGCTGGAGCTGAGACCCTGAGTGACTTAATAAAAGCTCTCTTCACAAAGGGAGTTTCAGTAAAACAAATCAAAGTGATAAGTGTCACGAGACAAAACCGAAGCGAAGTCAGGAGCTTCTGGGATGCACTGGAAGATGTGGTCCAAGGCTCACTGCCCACGCGGGGCTCTGCATCCTCCCAGGGTGAGGGCAGGACAGTGCCGCAGTGCAACAGCCGTACCATGCCGCGCGTGCAGCATCACCCGACATGCTGGCCCAGGACTTCTGCAAGCCAGGAGGTCCCTGGTGGGATGGTGAGTCCTTTCAGTTCCCACCAGCTCTGCCCTCAAACGCCTGCCGTCCAGCCTGCCACTGCTGGGAATGGCCGCGTTTTTCAGAGCAAAGTGAGGTTTTTCATATGGCCGCACAGTCCCAGAAGTGAGTGCCTCAGGGGTGAGCGGCTCTGTTTGTACTTTAATCCAGCTCTCCTGGCGACCTCGTAGCATATAACATTTTGCTCAGATATGTTAATTGAAATTTAATTGAAACTGGCTGGCTAGGAGCTCTCAGAGGGCTTACGGGCTGGAGAAATGACAGTCAACCAAAGAGAGCGTTGCACTGCAAGGCAACAGTCTGGGCTATTAGGGTCTGTGCTTGGTCTTAAGATATCAATTATCTGAATATAGAATCATAGAATCATAGAACGGTTTGGTTTGGAAGGGACCTTAAAGATCATCTAGTTCCAACCTCCCTGCCCTGGGCAGGGACACCTCCCACCAGACCAGGTTGCTCAGAGCCCCATCCAGCCTGGCCTTAAAAACTGTCAGGGATGGGGATTCCACCACCTCTCTGGGCAACCTGTGAATATGAATAATATGATAATATGAATTATCAACTCTCTGAAAACAAGCATGGCAAGAAATTTGTGGATTGCGCTTCATTTGGAAGAGAAATAAGTGTGAATGAAGAGCGACGTGGTTTGAAAGGGCCTAGAGAGGTAGAAATAGAGGGTTTGTCTTGATTTTTTGCTCAGTGCATTGGAGGGAATGATGTGAAAGCAACGTGCTACCTGGGTGAGAAACCAGGAGTCAGACTTGTGGGAAAGGTCTGAAAGCATGGAGAGAGCTGATGGGAAGGTGAAGATGGGTTTGCAGTGCGATACGGTTGCAGGAAAGGCTGGCACAATTTGGGAATGCATCCCAAAGAGCCAGAAGAGAGCAGTGACCGTCCCTCTAGGGAATCGGCTCTGCCAGAAATAACCCTCCAGTTGGGAATTTTTGGGAATTTATACTGATCCAGACTGGCAATGTGGGAACGATCAGACCTGAAGCCCGTGAGCAGCTTTCTGTGGTTCTCCATGGGCTGTCGATTCAGTCCTGGAGATGATGTCTCTCCCCATCCAGCCGTGTCTGCGTCCCTCCCCACCAGCATCTTCCCGTCCCTTGTGTGGGACTCGCTGCTCAGCACATGTCAGACCTCTGGAAATCCCCAGGAGGTCAGAGCTGGCTAAATGCACAGGGAAGGTTACCTGTTACTGATACGCTATTCCTGACATGTTTGAATGAAGTACCCTTCTCCCTGTCTGCTTGCAGAAATGATACACAGTATTACACCCACTGCATGAAATTTGAAGTAAATAACAAGAGCAGTTACGGAGCAGGATTACCCTGAAATTTGTTTCCATCCTATCATTGTGATTTGGTTGTCTATGGGTATTAGCTCCACAATATAATAAGCAAAGCCTCTGAAATACCTTCATGAGAATTAGGGTTCTATAAATTAACTGATTACTGATAAAGCCTAATTATAAATTAGGTCTTATTATCAGAAGCTTCTGAACTACTCTGAATGAATTAAAGCTGTAGAGGCAGAAATATTTCAGTTAACCATGTGAACTCTGATAAATGTCTGAAGAGAGACTGTGCTCTGCACCGCTCCCCATCCCAGCCCAGGGCATCAGTGTGAACTCTACAAAACCACACAGGACGATACCCTGGGACAGCCTCCCCCCTGCACCCCGGAGCCTGGTGCATTCAGCTACAAACTCTTCTTTGCTCCTTTCTCTGCTGTTTGCCCAGGGAACAAGGTGATCCCTTCCCTAGAGGTGGGATCATTTCTCATGGGGTTGTAGTAATCCCTAGCTGGCCCATCGCTGAGAGCAAGGATGCTCAAGGGAAGAAGTGTGGGGCTGTGGGAGGCGGTGAATCGGAGGGCTCAGCAATAGCTTTCCTCTTGCTTTCCTTGGAAAAAATCCTAATTCTCACAAGCCACTTGCTAACCCTTGTCCTGCAAATCCTTACTGTGACCTTGGTGGCACTGTGCACACAAACATAGGGGCTGTAGAATTGGAGATGAAAAGAAGATTTGTTCAGAGATTTTGTCCCAACCTAACACTTTTTTTTCTTATTCACCAGAGAAACAGCATTTCTCTGCCTGCTTCCAGCTGATCTCTGTCAATAAACTGCTTCATTTTTCAGGAAGTGCTCTATCTTGAAGACATGTCAAAATATTCTAAGCTTCGCTTGGTAAGATTAGTAGAACTAAATCCAACATTTCCCATGTGCCTGTATAGGTGTGTATGGGAAACAGAGAGAGACTTGGGATGGTGACATCAAACAAATGAGTAACATCAGCAGCAGGTCCCCGGGGTGAGGGTGCGAGGGGAGCATTGCTGCAGGGTGACCATCCTGGAAGGGCAGGTTGGTGACAGCCCTGCCAGTGGCAGTTGTCTCCTTGACCTGGCTCTGATGGTGCACGCTAGGTGCTTTTTGGCAGAAGTGTTGAAATATCTGGCTNCCCCCACCTCCGCCCTCGACTCTGACATGCTTGGGTTTTGAAGTCAGAGCTGTGTCTGTTTTGATTCTCCATTGCTGGTGGACCTGTTCTGCTATTGTGCTGCATTAAAGAAGGAAATCCTTTGCTTCATGGGAAATGTCTCTTTGTTGATGGGGATTGGGAAATTTAGGAATGGAGAACATAAAATGGAAGGATCTTAAGCATGTGTCCCTCAATATGAAGGCATGGTACAGCCTTCATGACAGTCCTGCTCATAAATGTTTTCCTTCCCGTCTGGAAATCAGTTTGATTTCTTGCCTGTCCCACCCAAACCCCACTTCTCTGGAGGCTTGGATCCTTCTAGGTCACAGCCTTCATATACCTATGGCCAGAGCATCTGTTCTTGTGCCACCATGGACTCATAGTTCAAAGACCTCCTCTCCCTCCCTGGTGTCCCCCATGTAGGTTTACAAACAGTACACTTTTTTTTTGCTAGCCTGCTCAGACCCAGGCTTTTAGCTCATTCCTGTAAGAAAGGCTGCCCATTCCCTGGCAGCTGAGAGTGCAGTTCTTGATCATGAGCAAGGAGAACTCATAGTCCAGTTCAACAAACTACAGCCCACCAGCCAGACCTGACACCAGTCAAGACCTTTTTTCTGACATGGTCTCTCCTGTTCCTCATTCCCTGTTCACGATTTTTAAGCAGTCTCCACTACCCTGCATGTTGGTCCCACTGCAGCAGGAGGATGAAGGCGGCTCCTGTCCCATCCCATCCCCAAGCAGCACCCAGGGTGTGTGTATTCTCTTTTGCAGATGGAGACTGGAGCTCACTGTAGAACATTCAGGGACACGTTTCTGAAGAAACCCATGCTGCAGTGCTCTCCTGAGCTGGATCTGTGTCTGCAAATCCTTCAGTTCAGCTACTTCCAACCCTAATTATTAGCAGAGCAATTCAAGATGGTGCTTAAAAAGTTTAGCTTCTCTTAGATGTATGATTCAAAAGATGTGGGTGTTCTTGTCATTGGACTGAAAAATCTGCTGAAAGGCAGGGATTCATGGATGTCAGGCCATAAAGGACCATTGCAACTGCTGGTGAAACCTTCTGCTTAACAGAGGCCAAAGACTTGCCAATAATTTATAATTCAAACCTGTAACTTCTCTTTGATGTCTCAGAAAATATGGCAAGACTTGATTTAAGGGCTCCAAGTGATGAAAAGTCCACTGTGTCCCCAAGCACGCTATTTCCATGATCAGTTACCTCACTGTCAAAAATTGCACTTTATTTCTGGCCTGAACATGTCTACCTCTAGTTTCTAACTGTTGGCCGTCAGTCTGCCTTTTCCTGCTCTGTCCAAGAATCATCCATTCCAGCTCCTCTCCCCATGGAAGAACTTGAGATCTATGGGTTACATCTTTTGGACAATAAAAAAGATTGAGTGGTTTTTTTAATTATAATGCTATTTTCCAGCCTTTGAATCATTCTCATTCTCTCCCACCTGTCCAACATGTCAACAACTTTTTGATAGAGGAGCACCCCAATGGGATATGATTTCCAGTTGCGGGCTCACCAATTGCAGGTGGGTGACCATGTTGCAAGAACTGGGAACAGTCCGCTTTCCTCACTCTGGAGTGGTGGTTTCTTAAAGGAAAAGAAATTCTGATTATGAGTGAAGGTAGAATCATACACCTGAGAAAAGCTAAACTTCATAAGCACTGTCCTGAATTGCTCTGCAGGCATGCACCTGAGCAATGGTCCCAATGGGAATCCTACAAAATATGATGGTCTCCCTCTAGGAAAAAGGTAAGTACTGCTGGCCAGACTCTTCTCAATGCATTTTGTGGTCACCTGGGCAGCTTTGTTGCCTGGAGAAGGCAGTCACCTGCCTGTGGGAAGGGTGGTATGTGTGGTGGCTCATATCCTTCACTCGTGGGAAGCAGAAGACTTTGTGTGTCCTGGTGCCCCTCTGCAACTGTAAAGAGCTTCATCCCCATGAGCACCACTCTGCTTCTCACCCAGCACCTCCTTACAGCTCTATTTAACTTCAGGGTGGTGTTTGGCTACTCTTGGTGCTGTAGCAGAACCTCTAGCCAGCAGTGCAGGAAAACATACAATTACCTTGGAAAGGGCATGTTCTCAAGCAGGTGATTGCCGGATACCAGCTGTGGAGAAGCATCCAATGCCTGTGAGTATGTTGAGAAAATAACACCCATCTGCTCCTCCAGTATGGAAAAATCATCATTTGGCTTTTTAAGGAGAAGTTCCATGTAAAGCTATTTTATTGCTCCCCAGCAGGGCATGCAGATGGGGTAGGATTGTTTTCATGATGACAAGGATTTGCTTCCTCTATTTGCCAGTGCAACCAAACATTTAATTATAAAAGCTCCTGAAATTAAGTAGATGCGAAAATTAAGATGAATATGCTCATTTTTGCCAATACTGTGAAATGCTTTTACTCTGAAAGACTCATTTCATTGCAATATACTGTAACGGAACGTTAACACTCATATAATGACCTTAAAACCTGCTTAGAATGCAGAAACAGGTCATTGCTGTTCACTCTCTTAAGAAAAGTTATAAACCCCTAAAAATTGAGTTTACAATGGAAACACTTTAATTATAGGAGCACAACATGTGACACCATAATACTATGGCTCAGTATGCAGTCTCTTCTAGATTACAGAGTACTTACAGGATAGACGTCTGTCTGAAGGTCACCGAGATGTGTTGCTTTCCTTATTTTTCTCTGCTCTGGAACGTTCGGAGAAACAAAAATTCTCGCTTGGGAGGATTTATGTTGCTGCTACCATGTAGAGTGAAACCAGTCCAGTTAAATCAATTCAACCAATGCAAAGGCATTTTTAGTGTGGTTGCTTTGACCTATTTCCAATGAGCTTAAGCTTTTTCCTCATTATCTTAGGCAAGCTGACAGAGGCCTGGCTGATACAGAAGAGAGAGTACGTGCTGCACCTTTCCTCAGGTTGAACTGAATCATGTTGGCATGACAACTTCTGCTAAATGGGCACGATTCCAAGCACAGGCAAGATCCACAGGGGACATTCACCTGGTGTCCCATGGAGAAGAGGAACCAAGAGCATCTCCTGTGGTGGGAGGAAATGTGCTCCCCAGATTTGAGTGTTCTGGTTCCCTAAATCCCACAGGGAGACCTGGGGGTAAAGGCCTGACCTCAGAAGGCTGTGCACCTCCATTGACCGCCCCCTCCACAAAGACACCAAGCAGTTAGACATGATATGGGCCAATTACTCCTCAAACTAGCAGTCTAGGGCTAAGCAAAAATGCCTGAAACAGCTCGGCTGCAATTGCCTCATCTTTCTGGAGGCAAAAGTTACAAGGAAACATGTTGGGAAGCATCAAAAAGCTCATCAAACAGGAAACAGCATCAAACAGTCATTTTTGATCAGGTGTGAATTGAGATGGGGTCTCCTTGGCCACCCAGAACTGTGATGCCATGGGGTGGTAGGGAGACACGGGAGGCTGTGTTGGCGACGATTGCACCGTGTAGGGGAAAAGATGTGGGAGTCATGAAAGAAGTGTGGGTCAGCAAGCCTGCAAGACCTGCTGGGATGCATCTGGACTGTTGGTCAGGATGCCTCAGGGTGCTTGGCCACCTCCACAGACCGTACACCCACATGCCCTGGGGATGTCCTGGTTTCACCTGCACCGCACACACATGCAGACCTGATCTCTCCCTGGCAAAATGAATCGGTGGGTGCACCCTGAAATAGAGACCTGGATTTGCGACAGCAAGGGGTGACATTGATGGGCAAGGTCTCTGGGACATCCCTCAAATGTAACAGCCTATGTGCACACCCACTGTCTAATGGCAATAGCAATGAAAATAGTCTTCACTGTGACATGTCCCCTCCTCCTACTTACAGCAGCGTTGAGCAGCTCTAGACCACTGAGTAGGTACATTTGAGCCTTCTTTGCTTAACATATGCAGAGGTCACCAGGCTGCAGCTGAGAGAAATGGCAAAGGAACCGCGCTGCTTGTCTGCGTCAGCGTGAAGGATGGATGTCTGCAAGGCCAGCGTGGAGCACCTCCATTTCTTCAGTACTCCCTGAATCTGGAAACCTGGAGCAGGTTGTGGCAGTTCAGACAGGAAAGCTGCCTGGTGTTTTTCCCTTTGGAACTCTCCTCAGCCTAGCTGCAGGAGCTGCAGGAGGAAAATGTCACCAGCTGGCTGGAAAACCCATCACAGGCCATGACACAGGGAACCCTGGACATTGCTTTGAAACTCCTTTGTTAAATAATGAATTTCCTGGCTGCAGTCTCTCAGGATGAAGGCTTAGCATAAGGGTGCCAAAGAAGTGACCCTGTGTGACAAAGCAGCTGGAAAATGCCAGAAGAATTTGATCAATCAGTCTTCTTAATTTGCCACTGGAAAATGCAACCTTTACAACGGGATGGCGAGGATGCCAAGCCACCTTGTTTTACCTAGATGTTAAAAAGACATCCTCACATGCTCCTCAAGGAAGGAAAACTCAATGAAGGAGCATTTGAGAGGAGGTTGTGGGGCACCATGCAGGTGAGGTGCAGAGAGATGACCCTGGCTCAGAGGGCACAAGAGAGCAGAGCTCACTTAGTATCAGAGGCAAATAGTTTAACAATGTCTTATGCTCTCTTCCTTTGCTGTAGCCAATGGCCCATGGAGTCGTCAGGCAGCTGGAGCGTGCCAGGCAAGGCTGCAGGAAAATGGGCAGTCAACAGAGTGACCCAATAGCTGTCAGTGATGTTTACGTGAGGGTTTCCTTAGAGGTATCAAAGACTGAGTACAAAGCTGGCCAGAGCAGCCGCTGACATTTCTTCACCTCTTTCTGCTCTTTGTAGACACCTTGTAGCTCTTGTGTCACCCTAAATCAGCAAAATATTGGTATTAGAGTCCATAGAGTACAGAGACAGTAGGACCACCTGTGAGTGCAATCAGGCTACTCATACCTTGCCTTTCCAACCTCCTGTTTCCAAGCCTCATAGCTGGACACAGCTGAAAACCCTTTGGATTGATATTTTTTGGGCTCTGTCTGCTCCCAGGTGGGTTTCCTTGGAGAATATTACAAAATAGTGCAGCTGGCATAAAGTGTCAGGAGAAAATAGTGACTCCCTGCCCATCAAACAAGTCCTGACAACCTTGCCTGCAGCTGAAAGTGGCAGAAAGTTGAATGCTAGTCTGAAGATCCAGGGTGTGTGGTGGAGAAAATTTGTCAGATACAGCTGAACTCCCAGTAAGTCTCTACAAACTGTTGTAAAAGCATATGGTTGATGTTTCTCAGTTATTTGGCAGAACAGATGGATGGGGCATAGCAGCCACTGGTCTGGATGGAGTTAAGCATGAGGAGCTTCCTCAGGATTGTTACCAGAAGCAAGGGAAGTCTGGGAAAATGCAAACCGGGGTTCCCTTGCAGGCTGTTCACGTTGGGTTTCTGCCTCCTGAGCTGCTCCAGGGGTCACTCGTTACAAACTCTGCTGCAGGGACTGGGGACCCATGAATGGTGCAGGGCCAGGCTGGGGCTGGCTCTTTCCAGCAGCTCCTGTTTGCCAGTAGCCACTTTCCCACTTTGCAAAGGGTCAGTCTTTTCATTTTCTGCTTCAGACCATAATTGCTGTCAGTCCTGAGGACACCTGGTGCTAAGATGGTAAGATAAATACCAGCATCACTGCAGAATAAATCACCATCTGTGGGGTCTCCTGTTGTCTGGTGGGCACAGTAGGTATCTAGTTAGAGTTGTATTATTGCAGCTTTATACACAGTGTTCATGTGGAGCTGCTTTTCATTCAGTATAGTCCATTTCGGTAAAAGCGGCAGCTGAGGCAGATACTTTGCACAGATGGTGCCATCATCATCCTATAAAGATCTCACAGCCTGTTTAAGAGTAAGATTTCTAGCACTGGGATGGGATCTTGAGATCCAAACTGGCTGGTGTGGGAGATCCCCGAGGGCTCCTCTCTGAGCCAGGCGTGAGGGAAACACCCAGGTTGGCAGTGGGATCCTGCAGAAGGATGGTCAAAGACCATAAGAAGCGGAGAGAGGGCCCAGCAAAGGGCAGAGCAAAAGGAAAAGTAGGGTGTTTCCACACCCCCCCACCCCGGCTCAAGAGGAGTGGGGTCTGCTGGGCACCTGGGGCTGCAATTTTGTCGGTCTGGGTTTATTCTCCTCTGTGGTGATACTCCTTCCTCCTGTTCAGCCATCCCTGCGGGTCTTCCATGTCAGCCTTGCACAGTGAGCTGCATAACACACATTTATTTTGTAATTTGAGCGTGAGGTCAATACAGACCGCGCTCCACTGTGTTATTCTGCAGTAATTGGGATCTATAATAGGTGGAATATTCACCTTTTCTTCCCACAGCCTTACTCACGGCATAAGGAGGAAGGACTGTGTTGTGCTCTAATCCAACAGTGTACATTGTACACGCCATAAATCTGTTGTATTTACCCCCATATTTGTAGTAAAATAATGCTGTATCTTTGCATCCGGGCTGCCAGGCATTAGCGTTCCTTTAGTGCTGTCATTGTAGGAGAAACTCAACACCAGGAATACACTATTATCACTACAAAGTGACAGAACTGTAGCTATATCTGTGCTAATGTGCTGCACTGTATGATAATTACAAATGCTTTTCATACATACGCTTTTTCTTGAAGGGGGAGAGAGAGAAGTCTGAAGAGACTGTGAGCCAGTAGCACTGCGTGAAAACCTCATTCTCCAGGAGCTGCTCGACTGAGAACCAGTAAGTCATTTCATAGTTTCAGCTCCACCACCATCACCTTCACGTGAACCGGTCTGACGTATGCTCTGTCACACGCTCCGTCATGTCAGCCTTGTTGTATAAATAAAGAATTTTAAAAAATGACATACAGGAAGACTCCATTTGGCTGTTTTCCTTTCCAGATGCCCAAATTGAATACGCTTTTGAATGGCAAAGAGGCACTCAGGCAGCATGAGTGAACACTGAATCCCTCCGTGCAAATGTAAGGCATACAGGCGTATATTTTTTTGCCCCTTAGTATGTCAGGGTAATATCAAGCAACGCCCATTACATCTGAACAGTTTAACATTGGCACATCTCTCACTTTATGCTTCAGCATCCTAAAATAGCAGGTTGAGGTGATTTCTTGCCCTCTGACGCTGCTTTTTAATACCCGTTGCAAGTGATGTGTTGGTATTCAAGCTGGGGTAATGGGCTACCGTGAGTTATTTCTAAGCAAGTGAGCCTGGCACGGGGCCTAAGCAAGATAATGGTACCACCACCAGTTGAACACCTAGAAAATCAACAAATATGGGTCCACATGGTTTTATAGCAATTAGAACCAGTCAAACAACTCTGATTTGCTTTTTTTGCTGGAACTGGAAGTTGATTTGAGAAGCACATTGCCTGGATGCAGCAGATGTCTGCAGTGCTCCTGATGAGGCAGTTAATTGAGGAACTGGGATCACATGGGCCCATTCACATGTATTAATGTGAAGCCAAGCTCAAGCTAATCTATCTCAAGGCAAAAAGGACCTCCTGGAAAATGGTGGCTCAAAAAAATGGATTGAAAATGACTGTGGGCAGGTGAGCAAACATAAGCTGCTAGTGTATGAAGAGTTAATGAGGTCTGGTGTATGTTAACACAGGGAGGAGTAAGAGTAAGGAAAGATCTCTTCCCATGCAAGTATTCATATCAAGGCTGGATTATGAGATGCCAATCTGACATTCACGCTTGTAAAAGGGTACAGGAACTGGAGAAAGTTCAGGAAAGAGCCACAAAAATAATTCGAGGACGGGAGAAAATGCCCCACAGTGGATTATTTTAAAAAGCACAATCTATTTAGATTGTAGAAAGGAAGAGTGAGAGGTGACTTGATTAGCGTGTAAGTACCTTCATAGGGAGAAAATACCAGGTACTAAAAGGCTCTTTAATTTAATGGAGAAAGGCATAACAAGAACTAATGGCTGGGAGCTGAAGCTGGAGAAATTCGGACTAAATAAGCCACAAGGTTTTGACAGTGGAGGTGATTAAACACTGGCACAAAGTCCCAAGGGAAGGTGAGTGTCCTCTGTCTCCTGATAGCTTCTGTTCAGGCCCAGGCTCCTTTTTTGGAAGACATGCTCTACCCAAATATCAAGGATTTGCCTTTTTGCAGGGGTAAAGCCCTTTCTCATAGTGAGGGATGGGTCGCAACACGGCTATGGGAGCTCCTGGCTGAAAACTGCTGTGGAAAATGGCTTTCCCACCTGGATGTGCCCAGGGTAAAGGGGCCTCTTTTAATGAAAGATGTTTTAATATCACATTTGCGTCCACAGAGGTGGCTGAAGAGCTGCCAGCCCAGCCTCTCAGTTGGAGTGATGCAGCTCAGCATCTGGGGCCACTCACTTAGCACGAATGTCTCCTGTGCCGCTGGTACCCTGTTCTATCCCTTTATCAGCTCACACCTTCCCCCTCCATCAAGAGCTGTTGCTGTTGGGGCTCACAGTGAGGTTCATCCTCTTCAACCCAGAAGTGTTTGATGATCCCCTGAAGCTGAATCTCTCCCTGAACCCTGCAAGAAGATGAACATGTCCCCTCCCAAGGCCAAGTCCAGTGATGCAGTTGTGGTCTGAACTGGGCTTAGTCACGCTAAGTGGAGATACAGTTTCAATCCCATGTATGTTTTTCTTTGGTGACCCCTTTTAATTCCATACTGGTCAATGTTAAAATCGTCTGCTATTAAAAAAAAAAACAAAAACAAAACCAACCAAACAAACAAAAAAACCCCTAACCAACCAACCAAAAAAAACCAAAAAAGCTTTTATTGCCCAAGTCGTATGCAGGATGTTATCTGTCATTCTGCCGTGAGATTTTCAGTGTGTTTCCAATTTCTTTAGCAACAAGCAGCAATATTATCGTGGCTCCCTTTGCAGTACACATGCACTGGCGTTTATTCTGCAAGTGGTGGCTTGGCCAGCTTGAAAATACCCTGCTATCCCTCCACATATCTGTGAACATTTCAGTCACCCAATCATGGAGCCAAAGCAATACCAGGTGACTTATGTGATGGCTTATTCACCATAAATAATAAGTAGTAGAAGGAAAATACCACTGTGAATAGTTCAAAAGCCATCAGTGGATAGAACTATGTTCCCATGATAAGTACATTTGTAATAACAGAGCACATTTATACAAAACAAACTGTTCAGAGTTAATTTCTGAGAGGAAAAGAAATCCAGCATTAATGGAATAAATGGCTAATCGTGTGTCACTCCAGCTGCTTTAGGGAACTACCACAAGCCCTGCCTGTTTCCCCAGCAACTGTATCACGGTGTTTAACCACTAGACTGAGCTATCGCAATGAACTGCTGGTGGCAGCAGGAAGGTTAGGGCAGCACATGCATCTGAAGAAGACATTTGGAGAGGCAACCTCCCACCTGCTCAAGTCTTCGACCATTTCTGTTGCTGACGCTGTGCTTGCCCATGCACCTTGTGTGTCTGTATCTTCACTTGTAAAAATTTTCCCTTTATATCTTAGTGTTTTGTCACTTAAGGGCATCATTTCTTGCTTCTCCACCTCCCTGGGAATCTAATTCCTCCACTATCTCCATTGCATCTGATTCTCCTGTGGCCCTAGTATCAGGAGTAAGTCATCTGTGCGCAGACTAGTTTCTGGTACTTGGTCTCCAGGCTTAATTTCTTCTAATCCTTAGTGACTTGGATCAGGTAAGGCAAGAGTTCATTTCATAATATTAAAATATAAAAATAGAGTTACAAGAAAAGAGTCTTTTCCCTGGTGAAACTGGTTAGGGTTCTGATCTTCACAAAACTGTTAGAAATAGCACGGAGTTTTCTATAGTGGTTTGGCTCAATTTCTAAATTATCTTTTGCTGGAAAAAAAATATTGGCAGGACATCAAAATTCTCAAGCAATCTTATCAAGTGCTTTTGAGAAAGATGCAGCTAGTCATTTTGGGGGATTAACTCTGATTTGTCGTATTCATTCCTAATAACTTTTAACAAATCCAACCCAAGCAGAACACACATATAATTTTCATTTTTCCGGTACGATTTGGATTCCTGTTCCGTTACCTCTATCTGAGAGACGTATGTGGAAATCCAAGAGGTGAGGGACACTTGCCCAATGGACACAACAAAATGTTGGCTGTAGGATGTAGTGTCCCACATGGGGGATGCAGCAGGGAGGATCCTGTTGTTGGATGTATCGATAGCTGCTCTGGGAGGACCATGGGGCGAGACACAACGGTGCAGACATCATAAGGCGTCTAGGTAGGCTCCTGTGCTGAGGAAAGTCAATGGAAGTGGTCTGTGTGAGTACCATTGGCCCGAGGAGGAACAGCAGAGAAGTTCTAGACACCAAGTTTAATTTGCTAATAAGGATATTATGCAGCAAGATCTTAACAGTGTAATTTCCAAATGTTCATAGAACCAAGTACGCAGCAGACAAATTAGAAGTCTCAAGGCATGTAAGAGAAAAATGTGAATGGGACCAGGATCTGGACCTGCTAGAAACTGAATAAATTTTTTGAATTGATGGAACCTGCCCATAAGATGCAGGTTCCCACACGGCCAAAGCAGACCTTGGCTGGAGATGACGTTTAAGAATATGGTAAAAATACCAACAGCTGAACTAATGCCAAATATTTACAAGTGCCTATTTGAATGCTTTAAAAATTAAGATAGGTGAATTGGAGACTCGATTCTTAAGGAAGGTATTGACAACAGGCCTTCTGATTGCCTGACAGTGATATAGCAATCAGGGGGACATTCGTGCTGGGGTGTCATTCATATAGTAGCAGCAGCGTAACTGGCGTCAGTGGAGAAGAGACTCTAGGGAGATCTTAAAGGTCAATAAGGTAAAGAAGTTCACTGTATCAGTAAGTAGCACGCAATTCCTGTGGACTGAAATTTCACGCATGTGTGTTAAGAAATGGCACGGTGGCCATACGCTGTACTCTGTCGGTAGGCGACAACTCCATGGTGGTGCACGAGGTCATCAAGCATGGAGTAATGTTCATTGGTCTCTCAGGGCTGAAAACACAAAAATAAAAGTAGACTTCAGTTACCCCCATGGTGATTAGTGACTGTTACAAAGGGGTGAAGTGCTGAGACTACATTTTCAGGCAGAGTAAGTGACTGTTTCTTTGGAGAATAGGAAAGAGGAGAAGCAACCTTTGATTTGGTATGGAGCAGTCCAGGAGACCTGGTTCAAGGTCTAACCATCAAAGAGCGGCTCCATAAGAAGGACCGTAACAGACCGAAGTTCAATACTTTATAGGAGAGGGGGGGAAAAAAGCAGAAATCACTCTGATAAAGTTTAAAGGGAAACTACAAAAAAAAAAAGAAGAGTCTAGTTAAAAGGGAATTTAAAGGGATTGGCTAGAAGGGCAAAATGATTGAAAAGTAGTGGGGATACTTTTGAAAGACATTGTATTAGAATCTCTGGAACATCATTAGAAAACTTTAAATGGACAAAAATAATTCTGGCCATGGTTATACAGTGGCATAAAAGAAGCGACTAGAACTAAAAGGATATCTTTCAAATGAGGAAAATAAACTCTGGATAGTTAATGTAAAACCATGGGCCAAAAATATGTATGAGAAAGAACTTGCTAAAGACATAAAAACTAATGATAATTTTTTTTTCTTTCCCCCCCAAGCATTGAAAGTGGGTATATGCCATAGGGCTAGTACAGCTCATGGAAGATCAGAATTCAGTGGGAGAGCTGTGAAAGAAAGGGCACAGCAGGAAAGTTACATACACAGAGGAATTTAGTAATGTTCCCACACGGGGAATTTTCATTATAAGGGATGAGTATAAGGAACCATTTCATATTTTAGGCTTGAAATTAAAAATTGAATAATAAAAATTCATCAAGACCAGATGGTATTTTCCAAAGAGCNAAGAAATCCCCGTCTATTAACTGTGCTGGGTAATCTGTCACTTCAATCTACCTAGGTACCAGAAAATAGAAGGTGGAGAATTTCTTGCCAATTTATTAAAAAGAATAGAAGGGGAAATATGGAAAGCTGTGAATTGGGAAGCCTGATGTTTTCACAAGGAAAGCTGGAAGACACTAAAATAAAGAGCAAAATAAGCAGGCACATAAGGCAGAACAAGATGTTGTCTCATCCAAAACTGACCAACAAAGCACTGCTCGATCCTGGAGGCGAGAACAGATGTAGCCCTGAGTACTTAGATTTCCAAAAAGCTTTCAATGAAGTGTGCCCCAAAAGCAGTTATGGAATAAAAAGAAAGAAATTATACCATATACCTTATATGGTATAATGGCCACTTAAATTATGTGGAAAAAATGCAGGAATAAAAACCTTCATGTCTCTCAAGAGAGTAATGCTGGAGTCAGGGGAACCTTCCTACAATAGTAAACAGTGCCAGGGAACCTTCCTGGGCTGCGGAATTCACTAATTACAACATTATACTGTTAAAATTTTAGCCTGGCTTGGTTTTTCCCAGCCAACTTGCACCGTACAGAACAATTCACAGGCACCACAGGGCAGTCGGTGCAGCC
The DNA here is from genome assembly GCA_013396915.1 of Stercorarius parasiticus. Lineage (NCBI taxonomy): Eukaryota > Metazoa > Chordata > Aves > Charadriiformes > Stercorariidae > Stercorarius > Stercorarius parasiticus. Next base: position 71,587 of record VWZL01002303.1, on the reverse strand, counting down.
CAGGGTCATTTCCAATGGTTGATGTGGGTTCGACAAGGTATGGACACGTCTCATGCCATGCCAGGTGTGATATAAGGATGCATGAAAGTATAATGTGGAGATGTATGAAGATTTAATCTTTATAGATAGTTCTTGGGAACATCAGTGCAACCCTTGGTAGTGCTTATAAAGGAAATGTTAGATTAGAAGCAAGAGCAAACAACTTACTGCGTGTATAAATCCATGGAATGATCACATTTTGAGTGCGATGTACATTCCTATTGAAACTGCCCCAAAAATTTTTTGGCAAACTAGAAGAGCTTTAGAGATGCGCAAGAAGGATAACCAGATTTAGAAGAACTTTAGTAGCAGGAGATTTTAGAAGGCTACCACTCCTCACACTCCTCAACTTGGAAGAAGGATGGTTGCACAGGGAAGAGAAAGATGGTGGTGAACAAAGTCCTACACAGCTATCAGTGACATAGAAACAGTGGGTAGAGAACAGTTATTCCCTATTTTCCCAAACACAAACTACTGCAATCAGCCTCCCAAATTATCAGGCAAGAAGTTTAAAACCAGCAAAGGAGAGATCCCCTGGGAATGCATAATTGCACTTCATAACATGCTGTCTGAGCATGTCGTGGAGTCCAAAGGTACAAATAGGTTCAGAGACCAAAAGACTGATTTACGCATGAGAAGGATGTTGTCTGAAACTTGGTGATGCAGAACAATGTTCAGCAAAAACCCCTTGAGCCCCACTCTGCTGGCAGCAGGGAGACTCATGAGGGAAATGCCACTCCGTGTTTGTCCTCCTGCTTCTGAGCATCCCATGGTGACCACTGGGAGACGGGAGAGGTAATGGGGAGGGTGGATCTGACCCAGAATGTCCCTTCTTCTGTTCTTATCACACCCCAATGCAAATTCGGTGACTTCCACAATGTAGGGATTCTCAGTTGGGTGTTTTAACAGAAGGACTGATTACAGTAGTGGACAGCGGTGAATTAGAATTTCTGACAACGAAGGGAAAAGTTGATCTTTACTCTGTTTAGAGAACTAAAAACACGATCAGTCTTTTAAAAAACTGGGACACGTATTTGTCAACAGTTTTTTAGAATTAAACAATGCACTTTTTAAAATGTATGCTGCTGTCACATCTGATTCAACAGCGACATGAGCGTACTTCTTGGTGTGGAGGGTTTTTTTTCCCCCAGTAACTCCATGTTCTAATAAGCTTATCATGAATCACTGAACAAGCACCATTGACGCATGCTTTGAGGATAGGACCAGCCCTTGACAGTGTCTGCACAGTCACTTGGCTTTCCTCTTCATTCCTCACGCTGTTTGTTGCATTGAAAGCTCCTTCTACCAGGCTGTTTGATCCTGGTGAGCACATAGTCAGGTCTGGTCAGGAAAACAGTATGTCTTGCATAAGCATATCGCATCTTTTATTTCAAGAGCTTGTCACAATGATTTGAAAAAATTTGATGTGGTAGAACACCAGAACCACACCAAACTCAAACACACTTGAAATAATGAATAAAGGGTCAGATTCTTGCATGGCGAGTTAGTCAACTGTGGCTTCTGGAGACATCTAAATCTCACCAGTGAATTGTCTGTGACATTCCCAGCAGTCTATTAGATTTAGATGGATGAAGCTCCTTAGTTGTATAGGTGACCCAGCTTGCACTTGTGCAGAGCTGTGCCCTTCGCCACCTCTAACCGTGACCAGCTCACAATTCACTTTCCTCCCCCTGAATGTCTAAGTTGTGCCTCCCCCAGCTGCAAAGCCCTCCACGCTTTTTATGCTCAGAGGTGAGCAATGAGGTCTGTGGAGATTGGAGCTCAGCTATGACCAGGCCTGATCCAGGAGGCTGGAGAGGCAACAGCTGGATGAGCCGGGCTGAAGGAAGAACTGGAGAGGGGCGATCAGGTGGGATGACCAGCACTCCCAGTACGGGAAGAGGAGCAGGGAGATGCTGCTGCATCCAGGGACTTGGTGCCCAAAATCCAGGCTGGACTGCCTTATGAAGCTGGCTTTCAACATCCTTGTGGGGGCAATGTGAATTTTTCACCACCCTCTGCCTAGAAATATGGGCCGCATATATATAATTTTATTTTGCTGCAGAACGGGGAAATCGTCAGTGACCAGCCTCTAAAAGGCATGAGCCACCAGGAGGAATGTGAAACATGCATGAAGAAAGGCTGAAGGATTTGGGTCTTTTCAGTCTGGAAAAAAGACGGCTGAGGGGGGATCTTATCAATGCTTATAAATACTGAAAGGGTGGGTGTCAGGAGGATGGGGCCAGGCTCTTCTCAGTGGTGCCCAGCGACAGGACAAGGGGTAACGGGCACAAACTTGAGCATAGGAAGTTCCATCTCAACATGAGGAGGAACTTCTTTCCTGTGAGGGTGGCAGAGCCCTGGCACAGGCTGCCCAGCGAGGTGGTGGAGTCTCCATCTCTGGAGACATTCCAAACCCGCCTGGACGCATTCCTGTGCCACGTGCTCTAAGGTGACCCTGCTCTGGCAGGGGTTGGAGGAGATGATCTCCAGAGGTCCCTGCCAACCCCACCATTCTGTGATTCTGCCTGGTCAAGAGCTGCTCTCAGCAGCTTGCAGGGGAAAGACTTCTTCAGGGAAGAGGGTCTTGAATTTTGGCAGAAAAAGGGAAAAGGAGAGGGCTGGGAATCTCCTTTTCCTCACAGAGTTGGTCGTCTTCCTCATGGAAGTTTACTCCACCCTCATCTCTCCCTCCTGTCCCCGACGGAGCTGGGTCAGATGCCTCTGGGCCCGGCAAAATCTCTGCTCCTTGAGGAGATGGAGCAGCGTTTGTGCCGAACCCCCCCCCCGGCACCTTCTCCTTCGCAGCCCATCTCCGCACGTCTGCTCAGCAGCACCAGCACTAAATTAAACCGGATTGCGCTTTTCCCACTTTAGTAATTTAGATAAAAGTAACATTTTGTTTGAGAGCAGCAGCAATTATACCCTGGGGTTTGGGATTAACATGATTAATACTTTCTCGATCTCCAAATGTCCCCCCCCGCCCCGGCTTTGGCTGCAATCAGAGCCTTGTCTTTCGGTGACGCTGCAGTGGATAACGTTTCCCCAAAAAAGGGGCTTTGTATGTAAGTCCTTATTAGGGAGTGTTGCATGTGTTTAGGAAGGAGCATCTTGGAAAAAAAAAAGGAAATGAGAACTGTATCGCAATGCATTAGTGTCTGTATCACATGAAAAGCCTGTCACTTCACCACCCAGGGAACTAATGAAGATCCCAATTATACAGCAATAAAATATACATACCCAGTACAGAGGGGCTTATACATTTTTAATTTTTTTTTTTTTCCAAAGCCAAATGCAGAAAGAAAATTCTAATTAGTGGTTTTGCCGGTTTTAAATAAAAAGGTACGCCGTTGCAGGGAACATCCCAGGGTTGTGTTTCATCCCCCAGCAAACCCGAGCGCGGGCAGCCTGCGTGCCCTGCCGTGGTCTCGGCACTGTCCCCTGTCACACGTCACATTCTAGCCCAGCCGTCCCCTCTCCTGTCCCCCCCTCTGCTCTCCGAGGAAGCCCTTCACTGCTTCTATCGGCTTTGCATTGCTAATGAAGATTTTCCCTTTTCCGGGGCGGCTGGGGGGGTGAAGCCCCGGCAGGTGGTCCCTGGGGGTTTCCATGCCCACTGGCCAGGTGGCAGCAGGGTGGCAGTGGGCACCCCAGCTGCCGGTTGCACCCTCCAGCTTGTGTTTGCTTCTCCCTCACGGTTTTTGAAGCTGAGGGACGGCAGTGATTGCCCAGCCCGACTCTGGCCTCGACAGGGAAGATCCAGTCATCAGCTGCATGACAAGAAAAAATTAGGATGGAGCTTTAGCAGAAAAACCAGCAGCTTCCAGCAAAAATCCCATCTTTTCTTCCTTGACCAGAACCCTGGGGACATCAGGGACTGGTGAATGGTGCCCCAGTTCAAACATCCCTAGCAAAGGGTATTTTGGGGCAACAGAAGTGAAAACCTGCCCTTTTTCCCCACTCACTTGAAGATGACCTCCATTACGTGATCATTCACTGTTGTTTTCCATGTCGCTCCTGTCCTGCATGCCCTGGGAAGGCGGTGGCTGCATGGAGGAGCCACAGCCCCCTGCTGCCCTCGGGTCCCACCCCATGGTGGGGATGGCAGGGATGTAGGGGGAGGGATGCCCATCCTCACCTCTCACTGTTGACTGCACCTAGAGACAAGATCTGCAGTCGCAGACCCCTGCCCCAGCTCTGCAGACAGCACGTACAGCGCAGATGGACTATCAGACAGTTTAGCTGCACCTTCATGAACTTGTAAAAGATAAGGTTATTTTTCTTTCTTTCCTGCGTTCCATAATACATATAAATCTGGCTGTTGTCCACAGAAGCAATAAAACACATACCTCGCCAAACTGCCATCCTTCCCAACCTTCAAATGTTGCTCCAAACCAGGAAGGTATTAGAGCTGTTCAACAAAACAACTTTAAGAGCTTTTAAACATTAGCATAGCAATATATTTCCCTTAATTGCATCCAAAGAAATGATTGACCTGTTTGAGATTCAAGTTCCAAAAAAGTTTATATAAAAACATCAATCTGAGACAGGAACTCAACTTGGAAAGTTTCAGACAAAATCCTCAAGATCTGGCAAGGTTTTAAGCAATTCAGAACAATGTTTTAAAACGGAGCTGTCAGGCAACCTGAAGCGTAAAGCAGTTCTGCCAACTCCTCTTGTAATAAAAATAAATGATCATTTGTTGCTTTCTGAATTGTAATATGCAGATGAGTGAATATATTATACAATGTCCTATGTCCTAAACTCCATCTTCATTTAAATTTTAAAGTCACTATAATATGTTGCATAAATATAAGGGTAAAAAAATAATTACTGATGATAGCATAATTCTGAAAAGTTTTTGAGCATGCAAAAAGCACAGGAATTGTTATTTTGACATTAATCAGTGAGCAGGCTCTGAGCGTATCGGAGTTGTGACACATGTAGGATCATTATCACCAGACATGGCAGGAACTTTCACCTGACATAGAACTATTGGGGTTGTGGGGGGGAAATCCTGCATTTTTCCAGCTGCAGAAATACCAAAAATGTTTAAAATGCCTATGGTAACAATAGTTGTTGAAATTTGTTTACGGAACGAATTACAAGATGTCGAAGAAAAATTTCCAGGGTGAAATTCACCCTGTCGTAGCCGGGCTGAGGCAAATGGGGTGCTCGGCTCTGGCTGAGAGGGTGCAGCAACATGCGGCTCCTGCTGGGATGCGCTTGGCTCCGGCACCCAGCCTTTTCCCGAGGAACACACCCAACATCCATCAACGCTTACACTGAATTTTGCTGCTCCTACGTGCTCTCTTGAGCCTCTCTGCAGAAACGTAGATATGGTCCCCTCTCTGTTCATCCTCCTGTAGCCGTACAGGTACTCTAGTGCTGCTTGAGCCCTAAGAAGAAGAATGACATGACTCAGATAAAGTAGACGAGAGCCTCTGTTCTTATTTTTTCTCACTGTAAGTCGCAAAGTTCATCTTGAAATCCCAATATATACCTGACCGCCTTCCTAATTACTGTTATCTTAGCTCCTGTGTCAGTTTTAAATTGCAAGTTGAACTGGAATAAAAAGCAAAGAAAGTTTAATTAATTGTTTAATTAATTATTTCTCCCTCTTTTAATAAGAAGATAATATTCACAGAGAGAAAGCAGGGGCAAAGATAGCTACTGTGGCCGGTTCACCGCAATGGTGCCAGTCCTCATTGCTGGTGGCTGCTCTGTGGTCGTGTGCCCTCGAAATCAGAGGCTTTTCTCCAGGTTCCTTCCCCTCGATGCTCTCAATACCCAAAGGAGCTGTTGACCGAGCAAAGGGAGTTCCTCCTGAATTGGGCAAAGGGTTTCAAAAGGCCAGGACGAACGGAAAGTTTGGGAGACAACAATCCTAGGGTAAAAAAGAATGTTGTTTTTTTTTTCCAATTGTTTCCCAAAAGCCAGCCAGGACTCCTTTTGAGTGTATTGAAGTAATGACACCAGTGATGCCCAAGGGGGGATCTGCCCCCCGTGACAGCCTCCTCTGGGTGCTGCAGCAATAGCTACCAAAGGCAGTTCTGAAATCTGCCCGGTGTTGGGCATCAGGGTGTCCAGGGATTTGATTAACTCACCTCTCTGCAGAAGTTAATGCTCCAGCAGCAACATTTTGGGGGAGCTGGAGGGGCGTTTGTAAGGAATTCCTCCTGCCAGCAGGACACTGCCATAACATCAGGGGCATGGAACGAGCAGTGATCGATGAAGGCTGGAGAGATTCTGCCCAGCTCAAAAAGCCCAACACCCTAGATAGATCAAGGGATGAGGCTGCATAACTGCGTTGCAGCTATCTGAGCTATCTAGGGAGATATTTAGAAGTCAAAATATTTGCAATACTGATAATCAGAGGCTGAACATGACAGATTTTGAAATAGAACTGGCTAATTTTTTTTTTTTTTCATCCAGGTGTCTTTTCAGTGTGGAGGCAACTCCTGCAGCAATGTGATTTTTCATATGGAGACATACAGCAAAAAACGTGATCAGCTTTTTCTTGAGGTACTATTAATAAATACTGCATTTGGTTTGCTAAACAAATGCATCAGCATCAACATAAGGAGACTCACAAAACTCAGCTGCCGTGATGAACGTATCGAGGTAGGCTCAAAAAACAAGTGTGTGGAAGACACACACAGGCTTTTCAGAGAGAACCTTCCGTGACCTTCCAGGGAAGAGCTGAAGATAACACAGACAGGGCAGGGTCTGGGCTGGGGACTTGCTAAATAGGCTGGTAAGCATGTACGGAGCATTTTTTATGAGAAAGTACGGAAAAGTGGTTTTAGTGCAAGCAGAAAAGTTATTCTACAGTGAGCAAATGAGATGAACTGGCTGAGAAAGTCCAAGGTGAGGATTTGGGAGAAGGTGTGTGGCAGCAGTAGGCTGTACGGGTGAGCCTACAGCAAGGTTGTGGAGCAGATATAGGAAATAGTTCAGGGGGGACACGTGGGTCATGGCTTAGGGTGAGAAAGTGTAGGGAAAATGGAGAATTTTTGGCAGAACCCCCAAAAGGGTGTCACTTGCTGAATTAATAAACAGCAGTTGAAATTTAGGTGGAGGGCTGAGCGGTTTCCAGCTGAAGCATGGTGAGACCGGGGTGTGAGTGGTTTGAGATCTGTGAGGGCTCTGGGAGCACGGGGCAGGGACCTCCAGATGCCACAGTGTCCCCCACTGCCTCAGGACGAGACGCAGAGCTCCATCCTTGCAGGATGAACCTTCTTCCAATACACAGCTGACAAATATTTCCCTGACTGACGCCCATCTCCTCTTGTGCTGCTGTCCCTCTGCTCCCAACTGATTCTTCTCCTCCTTCATTATTTTTCCCCATTGTCTTTAGGGAAAAAAACCAATGCTACCCTTTATCAGTTTCTGTTCTTCGTGGCCACACAAGCTTGTGTCATCTGTTCTTTTCAGGAGACTGGCTGCCCCTGTGGCTCTGGGAGAGCCCGAACCCAGCTCTGCAAGTGATGACCAGCGCGTCTGGTCACATCACACCTGTAATTCCTGACTTCTCTTGAAACCATCCCAGCCTCACATTTGCCTTTTCCTCAGTCACATCGCATACTGGTTCTTGTGCTATTCGTTAACAAAGACATTGAATACATTTTAATTCAGAACGATTTCCCTAGTGGCTTCCCTCTAGCCAGCCCTCGCAGCTTTGCCCTAGCTTGTCTCCTAAGTACCTTTGCAGACTGGTCCTGGTTGTCCCTTAGTGTAGTTTAGATAATCATTTCCTATGTGATGCAGAATCAAAAGCTTTTCTCCAGTGTGAGTGGTTAAAGATACTACATTTCTTTACCGAGAAAACCACTTTTTTATTCAAAGGTATCACGTTAGTCTTGCACCATCTAGCTTAATAAACCCATGTTGAGCTCTAACCTCTTTTCATTTATCCCACATCTTTAATTCTTCTCTGTCCAAATTGGCTCTAACAGCTCAGATACCACAGGGATCAAACTACCCGGCTGATAGGTGCCGGTTCACTCTTTCCCTTTGCCCTGGGAACTCCCCTGCCTACTCTTTGTTCCTCCAGTGCCACCCTCAACTTAGTAGATTTATTTGAAATAATCGTTACTGGACCTGCAGTTTGATGTTCTGGTTGTTTTTGGATGTCTGGGGTTGAGATTATCGGGCCCCCCTGGCTCCAGTGCATTGAGTTGTTCAGAAGTTGCTCCTCCGCGGATGTGACCAGCTCCATTTTCACACCCTCACTGACAGCAGCATCCTGCTGTCGTGTCTGCATTCAACGTTTTCTTCATTAGTGAAGACTTACACAAAATATGTAGGTAGCTTTGGGTCTATATCCAGAAGATCTTTTACCAAATGAGTCCTTTACAATTTGCTTCAGCTCAGCTTGACTTTTACTAATTCTCACTTTTTTTCTGCACTTTCTGAGATTCAAGATGTCGGTTTATTTGCTGCTCAGTTCTTTCTTCCTGTCCTTGCAGACTCTCTGTTTGGTCCTAACAGACTTTTGGATGAAGTTATTCATTGTGTTAAACATGGAGCCCAGTCCTCCAGGATTTTTCCACTTGCTTTGGAAGCCTATGTCAGATACTTTTGCCTATTTGACTTCAGCACATTCCCACAGCTTCCTCACGTATGTCCCTGAGCTGCTCAGGACAGTCATCTTCGTTCATTTGGCTTATTATGCTCTGCTCTTTGAAATCAAGAGCCTTATTTGCAGATAATAAAGTGAGCCCTCCATTTGTCTGAGCTAAAATAATTCAAAATAAATCAATTTATCAGTGACTGGCTCTGCTAGTCAAATCCAAATGTAACGCTGTATCACTCCCTGTCGATAAAGGAGTTGTGGGGACAGTGTGTTGCCTGTCACAGGCAGGAACATCTGGAGTGGTCCAGCCTGAAGAAGCATGTCCTGAACTGCATCTCACCTGCCAGAGCGTGATGCTGACTCCGATGGAAGGTGCCCAACCTCTCTGCTTGTACTGAAATAACTCCAGTGTCAGGAGCAAGAAATGTCATTTCCTGTTGGTGCTTTCCAAGAAGAACCTGATTTAGGAGGCAAAGAAAGGACAGTCACTTTGAAGAACCACAGAGGTGCACCTAACTTTCCTCAGAAGTGCATTTAATGGCATTTCAAGAGGCTCACTGTTCTTCTGCAAATAACAAAGAATGGGAATAAGATCTAAGTTAAGAGATGCTTGTGATTAGGATGCTTGTGATATAGGACAGGGGTGGACGCTGGTGGAGTATTTTAGCAATCACATCAAAGTAGAAAAGCTCCTTTATTTCTCAACTTGCTTAAAAATCACAGCAAAGTGTCACAGCCAAACCCTATCTCATAAGAGTTTGTTTTTCCTGGGTGACACCTCTGCATCTCCACAGCTGGTACCCATTGGTGTCACCACACTATTTGCCCTGGAGCCAGCTTGAACTATTCCACCTCCATCAATTCATCTCATCTACTTACACCAGTGACTCAGGAATACGAAACGTCATTAGTCTTTTATCTGAAAATACACTTGTCTCAGGAACTTACCTGTGCTTTTTCTCTGTTTCTGCAGTGAGAAATTAATGTGTCTGTCAACAAGTGCCCTTCCATTAAACCTGCACTTGTTTATATTAAAATAAAAGTAAGCTGCCATGCTGAGCATAAAAACATGCAGCGTTTTATGTGGGAATCTGAAAGAATATTATATTAAAATGCACATTTCTTTGCTTCTCTTCTGAATCTCATGAGACTCTCGTCCAGGGAATTTTGGCTGGCAAGTGCTTTCCTCCACATTAATGTGAATCAAGCCTTTTCAATTATAGAAGTTTCTTCATGTACTATACAACCCTTTAGTGAAGTTTGCCTTGAAATAAACAATAAAACAGTTCTTTGGCCCACCATCTCCTGCGCTCCTGAGGTAAAAGCTGCAATTGCACACCCTGGTCCACCAAGGCAGGGATAGAGAAATGTGGCCAAGCGGAGCCGGTGGAGATCCCCAACCCTGGGAGCAGCTGATGGAGTGAGGACATTCCTGGGGGACGGCACAGAGGAGGATCCCACCGACCCCAGCGCCTCTTTGCATTCCCACTGTGGGGTGAACTGGCCATGGGACGTGTGCCGGACTCTCAGCAAAACCCACCTGGCTGGGGTGGTGTCATGAAATTTGAAAGGTACCATCTACCGCTATTGTGCCCCACACAGAGCTCCAGTTTCAGCCCCACTGTTCATGGAGCTGGACTGGGAACATCCTGTGCTGGAGGGATGAATCTTGCCCACAAGATGACCCTGCGCATGGTTCTGCTGGGGTCTGCAGGTAAAAGAGCTGTGGTTCTTCCAGGGCTCTTGTGCACAGGGGGATAGCTGGAAAGACTGCCTAGGCCTCTGATTTGTGCATTTTTATTTTTCTCTGCAGAGTAAAACATCAACTTTATACTGATACACGCTCTGCCCTGTCCCCCTATCCAGGTCACCGTCTCCAAACCCTTCTCCTGTGCAAATCAGACTCAAGTGGAAGAAGAGGACGGGCAGGAGCTTGGATGCGCAGTGGGTCTCCCTGGAGCATGAAACGTGGGCTCTGGCTAGTCAGAAAATAGCTGTGATACAGATATGTGTGTGTTCAGCCCGTGAGGCTGCTGTAATTAGAAGTCCTCGCTGGGATTCTGGCTGACCCTTAGCTTTATACACACACGGATGTCAAATGTCAAACTGTCTCCCCAGCTCCAGCAAAACTGGCCTGATGAGACAGCCGCTAGTGAAAGTCGAGCAGTCTATTGGGACATCTGGCATTCAGCATAATTGTTTATGAGACAAAACTTGCCAGAAGCAGCAGCAGGCCAAATTGGAAAGAACTAATGGCTAAATATTGGGGAATTATCTGGCTGGAGCAGTACGGCCCAGCCTGGTTAATTAGGAGCTTGCAATGAATATAGAAGCGCTGTTAATTTTAACCCACCGTGCCTTTCCTGAGGCGAAATAGTGAGAGTATCAGTATTATGTGATTTGGTAAACGATGGAAGGGAATGTTTAATAACGGTGGATTTTCTTCTTTATCTTAAGTGCTTCACCCTTCATCTAGTAGACACACACCCACTCCAGCGAGGCAGCCAAGCTGATGGCAGCAAATGCACCAGGATTCGGCCCCAAGCACCTTTTCAGTGCCTTCTGCAGAAATTTTTCCCTGGTGTCAGTACTCTGATGCCGGCCCATTGCAGATGGAGTGTCCCTGCCTGGTGCCAGCCCCCTCCACAGTTTCCCTGGGTCGCCACGGTGCAGCCCACCATGGGGTTCCCCTCTGCTGAGCAGGAGCCAGAGCGCTGGTGTCCAGGGGAGAGCTGGGGTGGGGGGATGTGGGGCAGGATGAGGGCAATGCCTGTCCCAGGTCGTCTGGGTGGGCAGGACAGGCAGGGGACATCTCTGGGTGTCCTGGGGCAAGGCGGGCTGCACTGGAAATGAGGGGAGGGGGGAAGGCCAGGAGCACTGAAGGGGCTGGGATCCACAGGTGGAGAGCGTTTGGGGCAGGAGAGAGGTGTAACAAAGTGGGATAAGCTGAAGTGTAGGATGGAGCTCTGCAGTGGGGCCGGAGGCATCAGCTGGTGGGGTTGAGGTTACAAAGGGCTGTGTCAGAGGGGGCTGATGTTACTGGGGGACACTCCATGCCACTGGAGTGATCCAGTTCAGGGACTGGGATATGGACCCTGGGATGCTGCCTCCATCTGTCAGGGGAAAGGAGTTTTGTGTGGTGTCACACCTGAGCTCAGCTTCTTCTTTGGTGCCAAGGGGGTACGGGTCATAAACTGTTCCTCTGCTTACAAAGCATCCGCTAAAATGATGTAGGAAGGCTCTGTTTGTGTTGTGTACTGAGAGTGTGTCCTCAGACAGCAGAGCTGGGTGCTCCTCCGGAGCAGTGCTGCCTGAGGATGCTTTCCCCTGACCAGGGTAATAGCTTTGGATTTTGCCTTCCTCAGTTTTGCCCTTAATGAAACAGCTGTGAAGGCCATGGTAGATGGTGAAGGAGACTACTTTATTCCAAATCCATAGTTTCCCTCAAACTTGAGTACTGCAATGCAGAGGAACTCAAGGGACACAATGACAAACACACCAAAAAGCACCCTGTTTGTGTCAGGGCTTAGAGAGATGAGGGTTGTGACACTGCAGATACCAACCTATGAGCCGACGAACTCCGTTCACTCCAACAGTCAGACAAGGACTGGCCTGATGACCAGTGGAGAGCCCACCAAGCCTCAGCAATCCCTTCTGAGGCATCTTTGATGTTTGCATGGTCCGTTCAGCCTCACCATCACATGGGGGAGGTGTTTGTATGGCACCTTGATGACAATTCAAGTCAGGTTGCTTTGAGCGAAATCTTCCAACTCATTAAAGGTGATGACATTTCCACACTCAGATATTGTGTTATGCATTAACCCACAAATGTTATCAATTCCCAAAGAGCAGAGGAGATTGTGGCAGACGACTGTAATAAGACTAAAACCATCTCCGGCTATTGCACATAAGAAACCACCACAGCCTGGAAGTCCATTCCCTCAACAAGCCAAATGAAATCAGTTCGGATTTTGGACCATTGCCTCTGGATACTTTCCATGGAAACGTTCAAGCTTTCAGCAGGGTCTGGGGCATAGCTTGGCAAGAGAAACCTGCACTTATAATTCTCTCTATATATTAGCACTGATTTGGGCAATCAGGCTTACATCTTGCCTAATGCTCTCATAGTTTCATATCTTGAATTTCAATGTTCTCAAACTGCACCCAGTGTTCCTGAACTGTAGCTTTGATCTCCTCTGGAAATGCCTGGATGACAGTGACTTCAATATTAGAGATTGACGTGCATCAATGAAGTATCACAGGAGGGGGACACTGATGGTTTTCTTTCTTAACTCAGGCATATGACTGTCCAAATTTTCACGAAAATTCCCTAAGTCACTCAGCAAGTTCATCCTCCATTGAATTCATGATCGAGGTGTTGTCCAAGTATGACACGATGCATGAAATTAAGGAAAGCAGAGCTACTATGAGGGGTTGAAAACTTCCCCTCAATGGAAAGTTCAAATAAGAGCTTGTAAGCAATAGAGAGGCCTTAGACAGGAGGAGCTCTACGCACAGGAAGGTCTGCTGCCTCATCGTGTTGCGTCTTCCATGTGCAAACATACCTCCTCCAGCAAAGGCATCTAGTGTGTCTGGTCCTGGCCAGTCTCAAAAACAAGCACTTATTTTGAACCACCTGAGTAGTTCTTACTATTCATCTGAGAAAATATAAAATAACCGTGTCTATTACTGTGCTAGAAAAGAAGCCCAACCTCTGTGCAACTTCCAACCTGATCCCTCAGCCTACCCCCGCGCTTCTTTCCTCACATGCTCCACTTCCCTGAGGACCTTCTTCCCATAATCCAGAGGACTGACCAGAAGTTTTTAGGAAGGAAGACGTTTTCTGCAACAGGTTCCAAGGAACCTTTCTTACTTAATTTAAATTTAAATATATCTCATATTTCAAAATCTGAATGCACTTGGCTGTAGAACATTTATATGGACAACAGAAAATAGAGTGTTGTAATGAAATGCACTTTCCATATTATTTGTGGCAAAGTATTTTTACTGGAAATTTCAAAACACGTCTGGTAGGACATCACTTGGCTCCTGTATCTGCTGAAGTGAAATAAAATACTGTGTTTTTACTAATAGCTGTGAAAATTCTTAGCAGGCGTTAATAAGTAGGAGAAAAATCTTTTCTCTCTTCTTTCCCCCCCAAGGAAATAAATGTCAGAATTTGAAGGAATTTAGGAACTAAAACTGCAGAAAGATACTGGGTGGGATTTATGAAAATACCTAGGCAAGAAATAAACCTTTGCTCCCATTAAAATGCATTCCTCATGGTGCAGTGCATACATTTTGTAGAATTTGTACAATGTTATCTTTCTTCTCAAATATTTAAAAATCTGCTATGCTCTTTGGAAAGCTCACTCAGGGGTGTGTCACTGTAGCTTTTCATCAAGTTCGAATGCGTATATTTGTTAGTATATATTTTAAAACAAGCAAGCGTTCCTCATTCACCTGGCATCAGCTGGAGATGAAGAATTTTTAGCTCTCCCTCCTGAGCAGAGCAATCTCAGAGAGCCGCCACTGCTGGTTTGCTGGATGACTTGGATCAGAGTGAGATGTACTGGCAGTGTTTTCTGCTCCAAACTGTCCTGCCCTGCAACCAGCAAAGAGCGGAGCTGAGAAGAGGAGCAATACCCATGTGCAAGGCTGGAGGAAGGGTTTAGAGCTGAAACACAAAGACTTTCACAAAACCTTATCTGTTTGCACCCTCCAAAGCCAGAGGTGTCAGCACTTTGCAAGATGACTGACCAGCCAGGTCAGGACTGACCAACCTGCTTTGGACAATGGGAGACACAAGTTCGTTTAGCCATTGTGATTGAGGAACTCAATATGCCTGAAATGGTGGGTCAATACTCCACGTGTGCCTGCTTACGCTCGCTGGTACATCCTCGCCCTGGTGTTACCTGGACCAGGAACACTGATACTGGTAAACCACCAGCAACCACCAATTTAGAGAGAAAAGTTGGTGGAGGAAACTGCCATCGTGCCATTTTCTCACAACGACGGATGGAGTGGAACTTGCTAAGGTGGGGAAGGGTGGGTTTGGATGCCCCTGGTGAGGGAGGCCAAAGAGACAGCTTGCCTGGATGACAGAGGTTGGACTGGTGGAAGGTGGTGGACCTGTCCTGGACAGAGGTGGAAGCCCTAAGAAATTAATTCAATGCATAATGTACACAGAAAATGGGAAGATGCCATAAAATGGAAGCAAAGGCTACTGGGGTAGGTAGAGCTGAGCGCTGGAGGATCTGAACATGCCCGGTGTGTTGTATGAAGACCACCATGGTCTTTGAAGTCCTAATGTTAAACGCAGGTATTTCTGTCTATAAAGGTGTGTCCAGGTTGAACAGAAGCTGGGGTGACAGGAGCCTGGCTGTGAAACCCACTGCAGAGAGACAGTCCAGATGGCCGTCCAGAGTTCTCCTCACCCATCTGTGCCCAGCTGAACCTGCTTCCTCCAAAAAACATTGCCTTTTGAACAGCCCCCCTAGCTATAAACCCTGCTCTGCAGAGCAGATATGGGCTTTGCTGGAGGTCCTGGTGACCCTTGGTGCTTGGGAACGCACATGGGGTCTCACTACATGTCCTAGGCATGGGGCAACACCAGGGGGTGGAGCAGAAGGCAGAGGTTCAGAAGGGACCATCAGCCTGATCTGCTGTGCATCCCCAAACTCAGCCCTCGCCCCAGGCGCTGGGCGCTGCCGCGTGCAGATTTCATAATTATTGGGTTTTCAGACAATTTCTAAATGGCCTTCGGCTGTGCAAAGATAAGCTGCAGGTAATACCCCACCGGCAGGTACCTGCATCACCCGTGCGTACCGGTGCAAACGGGGACGGCTGCAGTGAGCGCGATTCCTGCTCATTTCCCACAGCATCAGTGTCGGGAGCCTGGCATGGTTCAAATAACGGTGATTACAGCCTTACAATTTCAGTGATTCAATTAACAGCCTGATTAGTAAGATACTATTCCATTTTATAATTAGATTAATGAGAGCATTCATTCAGAAGTTGTTATCTCACTTAATAATGACCTCACTGATTATTCTATCTCCTTTAACTGAGTGACTGATTTTGATTAAAATAAATATAGCTCACAGCACCTGGAAATTCATTCGTCTATTTAGAAGGAATCTGATAGAAAGAGATTCCCTTTTAAGAATTTCTTGAGAATGATTAAATATTTTCGTCCTCCCGAGGCTGAATTCTCATGTTTTTAAAGATGACATTTTTTGAAATATTTGATGATAAAATATTTATTAAGCCCCGCATTTATATTTTCAAAACATCTGTTTCTACTTTGACTGTTTGAACATAATTTCAGCAGATATATATATTTGCATGCTGAGCTGATTTAAAAAAAAACACCCGCAAGTGCTTATATAGACACACACGCATTTGCGCACACACATTGACAACATACCATCGAACCTCACTGTTCATTTAATCCTGTACCTTACATAATGATTTCCAATTTGGGAAGAAACACTGCCATCAGTCATTTAGCCAATTGAGTTTATCAGATCCCTGCTGCTTATGATGTTATTTTGTATATTAATCTATTTTCTAAAAGCGGTAAGAATTAGAAAGCACAACTGCTAAACACTTTAATATGAAAAAGGCAAACAGGCAGGCAAATAGAGCTAGCAGGTTTGTAGGAAAGGCAAAACATGCCTGATTACCACAGCACAGCAATTAGTGGCAATCACGAAATCTGTGCTAGTTTGGACAACTTCAGTTGTGTCAGCAGCAGAGTGAAGGTGAACACGACGGCTGACAGCATCTGGGTTTGGAGGCACTGCCAGACCTTCACAAGACAGAAATCGCATTTTATCAAAAAATATCTAGCTTTTCCAAAGAGTGTCTGGTCTGGGGATGAGCGGTCCTCGAAGGAGGATCACCTGGGGTGCTCTGCTCCTCTTGCTCCCATGGGCAGGGACAGGCAGTACCCAGATTTTGCCTGTGACCCGAGGGGACCCGGTGCCCCACGTTGGCAGCCGTGGTGATGGGGTGCTCGGGGCTAGGGGGGACGGCAACCTGCTCGCCCTGTGCTTCACCCTGAAATGCTGGGCCCCGCTGCGCGTCAGCGTCTGCCCTTTTGTCTTTCAATTCACATGTACAATATTGCAAGGTGAGTCACTGGGCTTCCACGTGCTCCCTCTGAAATAAGTCGTGTCTCGAGAACAGCGTGGTTCTCTGATTAAGAAGAAATCACGGTGGAGCTCAGCGGTGCAGAACGGCTCCGCTGGCAGAGGGGACGGGGGAAACCCAGACCCTTGCTGTCATGGGGCACGTGAGTACAGGAATAACTAACAGCCAAATACAAGTTGGGTTAGTATGAGCTGATGCATCCAATTTTCTCCAAAGACAGCCGCCGTGTTGCTGTCAGCATGATGCTGACGCGACAGCAGCATCAAAACGCACCTCTGATAACGGAAAAAAAAGGTCTCACCGGTGCGTTAGCAGTGTAGCTCACAACAGGGTCTGGGCTCTTTTCCCATGAAATGGGAAACTGCCGGGATTACCCGTCTTCTCAGGCACCTGACAAACAGAACTGATTCACTCTCCTGCCAGGAGCAGGTCACATCCCATCACGGGAGTTTCCAGCTGGTATGGCCGGTGTTTGCACATCCTGTACAGCGCAGTCAGGGGACAGCGATGCCGCCACCTCCCCCAGCACCTCTGAGTCCCTTGTTCTGCCTCCCACCCGCCCCTCTCTTTCCAGAGCAAACACTGTGTTGCACCCTCTCGCCTCAAACTGCATCATCAAATGTCCAGAGTATTAAATACCATTCTGCCTGACATTGCACATACTTCACATTCCTGGCTTCTCATTTCTTGAATTTCCCTTTGTATCTGAGGTCTTGGAAAGCTTTCATACCCATACAAAACAGACACATGCTTTAAGTAGAATTGACTGTGTTTCTAACTCAGTCTTCAATACTGATGACCCATCTGATCCATCTGCATCCCTGCATCCTACTTCCACTGTTTGCCCCAGGCTGCCAAATTGCCCTTCTGTAGTTCAGAGGCAGAAGGGAAAAGATGCTGCCTGAGCTGCAGAGCAGCACGGGGTTTTGGAGCTGCTGGGTCACTTCCCTGCTGGTTCCAGCAAGCCAAAAGAACCCAGAGGAGCAGAGCAAGCACCAAAGACAAAAGCCTCTGATTCCATCAGAGATACCCACGCCACTGAAGAGAGGAGCACGGTAGAAAGTTCAAGTTGAGAGCCAGCATCAGCAGGATCTGAATTTGCTTCGAGCCCTTTCAATTTACCATGTTAAAACTCCCTCTTGATTTCTTCCCTCACAGGCTCCTCCACGCTTCTCTCCTCTGCTTCTCCCTTTCATCAGCTCAAGCCCCACCACATCATAGGACATCCCCACCTTCTTCAGCCCACGCTTTGGGACACGGGGTCCAGCAAGCATTGCCTTGGGTGGTTTTGCTGTGATCTGTGTGATGGTCTTAGGGCAAAGTTTCACTTTCTGGAGAGCCTCGTGGTAAAGTCTGCTTAAAACACTCCTCTTCCCACTCTGTGTCCTTCAATTCCGCTTCAAAAGTAATTGCCCTCCCTAACTTTTTTCCTTATATATATAAAAAAATGTTTACTCAAAGGTTAAAAAGCCTGTGAGTCAGGGGAGGAATCTGATGAGCACGGCGCTAAGGTGCTGTCTGGACAAAGACACTGTAATGAGGACCTAATTAAGTGAAAGCTGCCTAAGGAAATCAGGGTGGACAGGAATTTTCTGACGGGTGTCAAACTCCAGCACCTCTCATAGAATCATAGAATCTTCATGGTTGGAAAGGACCTTTGAGATCATCGAGTCCAACCATACACACACAAAAAAACCCTCTACAATCTCTGTCACTAGAGCATGCCCTGAAGTGCCGAATCTAGACGTCTCTTAAATACCTCTAGGGATGGTGACTCAACCACCTCCCTGGGCAGGCTGTTCCAGTGCCTGACCACTCTTTCAGTAGAGTAATTCTTCCTAATATCTAATCTAAACTGCCCCCCTCTGGGCGAACAGGGCAGACGGACCGAGCTCGAGGAGAAGATGGCACTCCAGAAACACTAAAATTGGTCATCACCCATAAACAGAAATTCTGAGAAACCTGCAGAGCAGAGGGTTGTTGGAGAGGACACTTCTCCTGATATGAGGCAAACACCTTGCCAAAGCCAAGAAGTCCTAAACCTGAAGCCATACAACCCACACGAAACCTGGCCCAGGTTTGTGCCCATTACCCCTTGTCCTGTCACTGGGCACCAGTGAGAAGACCCTGGTTCCATCCTCCTGACATTCGCCCTTTCAGTATTTATAAGTGTTGATAAGATCCCCCCTCAGTCGTCTTTTTTCCAGACTGAAAAGACCCAAATCCCTCAGCCTTTCTTCATAAGAGAGGTGTTCCAGTCCCCTCATCATCTTGGTAGCCCTTTGCTGCACCCTCTCCAGCAGTTCCCTGTCCTTCTTGAACCAGGGAGCCCAGAACTGGACCCCGTGCTCCAGATGTGGCCTCCCCAGGGCAGAGTAGAGGGGGAGGATGACCTCCCTCCACCTGCTTGCCACACTCTTCTTGATGCACCCCAGGATGCCATGGGCCTTCTTGGCCACAAGGGCACATTGTTGGCTCACTGATCCTTGGGGATCAGGAGATCAGTCTAACAAAATGAGGTCACAGCCGCCAGTACCAGAGAAGACCTGTCCGGTGCAGCCCAGGTTTCTGTGGCATCGATCCATATGTGAAGATGGCTCCACTGAAGCCATCTATTAGACATTATTCTATCCATTTCCTCACCTTTGGTTTTCAAAAGCCGCCCAGGGACCAGTCGTTGCCGCTGCGGAAGCAATGGGCTGGTGCTTGGTGGGTGGAGGGGCACTGGGCACTTGCTGGTCCCATAGCACAAAGCCAATGACCCAAGGGGACAAGGAGAGGTGGCAATGTGGCTACACACTGAGAACATCCGATAGCCGCGTGTGCTTGACACACCACCTCCACGGCCCTGCTGGACGGTGCATGTCCCACCACAGCACACCAAGGCACACACCCAGACAGCTCAGCATCTGTAACCGAGACAGAGCTGGGTGACACATTTTGCTTATTGTTTGAAGGGATTTTAGCATTCAGCTCCTTGCACCATGTGTGAAGCCTGTCTTCTATTTTTCATTTTATTTTTGGTGTATTTCTTCAGGAGAAATCATTATGGATTTTCTTTTCTCCCCTAACGTTTCAGGCTGGAGGTCCTGAAAAGGATCTGACTGAAATAGCTTCAGCCACGTTTGACTCAGATTAGAAATACAGCCTTCAAGTCCTTCACCCCAGGTGTGTAGTTGCAGGTTCTCAGGTCTATGGGTTTGTTGGGAAAATTAAGCAAAACCAAAAAATGACAACAGCAGGCTAGGTCTCATTCTGAACTACGCTTCTGAAGTGGTCAGTCTTTTCTAAAGATAGTGGCTTCTCAGAAAATCTATTATCAGGGATGTACTGCGGTCCTTGATCTTGTACTTTGGGGAGCGCACAGGGGAGCAGCCTGTTTGCACTGTTGGATGCCGTCGTACCTCCGTACTGCTTGCAGCCTTGTCTTCTCCCCAGACTATCACATGGTCCTCTCCAGCCCAAATTATCAAAGCGGGTGCCTACCTTTTGCATGCATGGACGAGCGTTTCCCCATCTTTTAATCTTGATGGACCACTTAGCCTATGATAAAAGAAAATAAAATATCCCCAGAACATTTCTGCAGTGCCTCCACGTGATTTTCATTTGCAACCGAACAAAACCAACTTTAAATTCTTGAAGTTCATTTAGTTTTTATTTTCTTGTAGGCTTTTTACCTCCACTTACTAACTGTGGAATTCACAAGTGTTTTTCCTACACCTTTTTCACAATGTCTTTACGGAATATTGTTTAATTTGATATCCACAGAGATATGAAATTTTATGCGATTTCAAAGCCAGAAATTGTATTGGCCACTTGACCCACACAAAGAAGCAATATTTAGTCGCAGAGAGACAAGTTGAGGGAGGAATGCTTTTTTCTTTGCTTTTACCAAAATGTAATGTTTCCTCTTGTTTGACCTCAAGGTTTAGTGCACAGCTCAGTTTATTTGTACACACAGAAAAACATTTTCAGCATTGCTTTCTCTTTGTGATCACTCAACTTCCATTCTCTAGGCTGTTACACCTATTAATCTACTTCCAAATGCCCCAGAGGTTTTTTGTGGACTGAACAGGACTGAACTTTTTAATATAAAATCAAAATAGAGGCATCAGAAGAGGCAAAACCAAAGCACTACCAAAATAAATCCACAAACAGATTTATTTCCCTCTGCAGGGAACAGCCTTTGAACAGCCAAGGAGCTGTTGTGTGAATGCCACCCTACAGCAGATACCCCCAGTTTCCATTGTGGTTTTTAAGAGTACGACCGTAAAAATACCCCTGGAGCTAGATTGTGCCTCAGAAACAGGAAGATTTTTTTTTTATATTCTCCTGACTGGATAACAGCAATTCTGCACATTTTGAATTGAAGTGACGCAGTGACTTGGCAGAGCCTGTCAGCTTCCCAAAAAGAACATGAGTATTTCTAAGGGGGCACAAGAGCTTCTAAAGGAGGTTGCAGAATGTTAATTGCCTATGGATACTGTAAAATGAGAACTAAAATACCAAAGGTTGCTAGGTCCCCATCAGTCATTTTTTTCCAGAATTCAGGCTGCAGCTCAGACTTGTTATAAAGGTAAAAGGCTTTTTCTTACGTACCTGCAGATGCAGGATGAGACTTGTCCCTGTCTTTCCCTCCCAGACTCAGGTCAGAAAACACTATCTCCATCTACAGAATCTGTGCAAGACTGACATTCTCACACACACATTTCTGACGTGCAACCTTTAGAGGCTCTACCAAAGCAAGAAATTAGAATGAACACATTAAAACCTGTAAAATAAGAAACACGGGCTAAAACAACTGGCTCTACATGGAAACCTCAGTGTCCCTCTCTATCTGCCCCACTCCAGACACCAAATTGTGCCCCATTTAAACCATTATAACCCCTGAAACCCAGACGTGCAGCTGGTGGCAGGATTCATCCCTGCCTGTTGAGCTTTTGCTGCAGAAGATTTGGAGGCTGACTTTCATTTGAAGTCTTATTTTCAAAGAGATGGGTGAATATTTGCTTTCAGCATGTGTGATGATTACGGTAACCATGACACATTAATGTCTCCAGCTGAGCTCGGTCCCTCCTGAGCTGGCACTATTTAATATATCTGTCACTGCCGTATGAAACATCTCAAAGTCTCGGCAGCATCAGACCCTCTGTTTGATGGCACCACGCTGTGCAGACATACCCAGCCCTGCAAAGAGCAAACTGCGGTAGCAAAAACAAGTTAGCCAGTGTGCCAGACTAATGAACTGAGCTGGTTAATTCAAAGTACAGCAAAGGAGNTTTAAACTAGAGCAGGGCAGGTTTAGATCAGCCATTAGGAAGAAGTTCTTTACACTGAGGGTGGTGAGACACTGGCCCAGGTTGCCCAGAGAGGTGGTGGAGGCCCCATCCCTGAAGACATTCAAGGCCAGGCTGGATGAGGCTCTGAGCAACCTGGTCTAGTTGAAGATGTCCCTGCTGACTGCAGGGGGGTTGGACTAGATGGCCTTTAGAGGTCCCTTCCAGCCCAACACATTCTATGATTCTGTGATTATGCTTCCTCTTCCCATTCCTGATTTAGCTCTTCCAGGGCTAGGATGGCTCTTTGCACGGTCTGGCATGAGCCTCTCCAGGAGGCAGGGACATGTGTTACTCTCGGGGTGCCCACTGAGGAACAACATGTCATTATTTAGAGCTGGTCTTGCTTTATCAAAAACAGATGAGCGTCAGAAGAGGTCTGAGGGTGCCACAGGGGAAGAGCTGGGTGGACTCTGCAGAGCTATGAGGCACTCATGATACAAAGAGATAAGCCTGATCCAGATGCCCAGTGGGATAAAGATGTAATTTGTATTACATCAATTTATCAACGATAGGAAAGGCTTTAGCCTCTGTGCCCTTCCGAACAGAATGAAGACCCTGGATTTGTCTTCCTGTATTTCAGTGTTCAGGTTAGGAGTTGACAGAGGTCAACCCAATGTAAATACAAGATGAAAAACTTCCAGCTCAGCATCAGTATCTGTCTTTAAGAATAAGGAGAAATAGTCAGGTTTCTGAAACAGTCAGACCTGAATAATGAATGTGAGTAAAGAATGGGTCATTAAAAATGCTTTAAATCCTGCATCTGAAATACTTCAGTGTCCTTGCTCTGTGAAGGACATTCAGCTTGGCCTATTTGTGCACTGCGAGAAATGCAACTCTTTCTCGAAATGTGTAGGGTTCTTCAAACAGTCTGTGCTTTGGCCAAATTGTGGCTGAATATCTCCTGGAACTATAAGGACTAATTTTCATAGTGGGGCAACAGCTCTGCTCTTAGTCCCTGCACCATCCCCACCCTTCTTTGTAGTCCTGTTGCTGCTGAACAGATCTTTGACAGCTGATCTCCCAGGCTTTTCTGCTGGCAGAGACCGTATGGAGCCAAACGCTTAAGCCATACATGCCAGTGTGTCTATCTAAGATTACAATTATGCACAGAGACGGGAGCACAAAACTCATGTTAGAGTGCTGCGACAAACAACTGAGTGCTTCACAATTACAGTCAGAAGATCATTGGGGTCCTAATGGACCTTCCTGGTCCATCCTCTGCCCTAGGCCAGATGACCTCAGTCTATGTGAAACTCAAGAAAAGCTTATCCTTCTGTAAGACTAACGAAGACATATACTTAACAGTCTCCAACAAAAGCAGTATATGTGCTTAGTTATCCTTAGGAAGGCTTTCCCAGCAACTAATTCAAATCATCCCTGGAGCAAATCCGGCCGCCATTTCTCAGCCTGCCTGCCCCAGAGACTGGACAACATCCTCCCTCTTTCTCTACTGTAGCTTAAACAACCCACAAATTTCCAGACTTCTGGTCACCTTCATCACTCTCCTCTATGCCAGACATCTTTTTCTGTGTTTTTTTTTGAAGTGCAGAGCCCAAGGCTAGATCCCACCTCTGGCTGAGGCCTCCCCAGCGCTAAGAAGAGTATCAGGGTTGTGGTCCATATCTAGCAGGTGAAACACTCATTTATAGAGTCCTGCATGTAGCTTGGTCTTTTTGTAGGAGCAGAGTATCACTGCTCATGTACCCCTCCATCTCTTCCCAAATCCTGCTCTCCAGCCAGCTGTTCCACCGAGGACCACTGGTGCCAAAGCACTACTGAGTATTACCCTTTCTTTTTTTTTTATCTCCCTAATGGGTTTCTCAAATTTACCAAGAAATTTTGAAAATGAACCCTGTCTTTTGACACGGTAACAGACCCTTTGGACTTGGTGTCTTCCATGGCTTTAAAAATGCACATTCTTACTTGGTCATCCAGTTCCCAGGGCAGACGTCTGTGGAGCCCCTCTCAGTGCATCCCTCTGTGTGTGATGACAACTCCCTCGGTACTCAGCTGTGTGCCCACCTGTTACAGATTCACTCTGACCTTGGTTTTTTCTCACTTGCTTACTGGAATGGGGACACTTGAAAGTCATGTCCCTAAAGTACAGGTATACAATTCCTTTTTTGTCCGCACAACTCCTTTCCCAGTTTTAGAATGAAATGAAATAAATGGCAGACAATTTGCTCTTGTTGAATACAAATATATATCTTCTTCTCTTACAACTCCTTGCAAATATTTAAGGCTAAGGATTTTCCATTTAACGTTGGTTTTAATTGTGATCTCTATCTGACTGCATTTGACTTTTTCAGTGAATGTCAAAGAGGCATTAAATGTTTTGGTCACCTTCCTGTAACCTATTGACATCTCTTACTCTACTCAAATAGAGGATCAAACCTTTCCTTGATCTTTCTCATGACTAATGTACAAGGAAAATGTCTTTCTGTTACATAGCACTGACTGTCTCATCTGTCCCCCATCAGCCTACCCATCTTCTCTAACAGAGTTATTCCTGATAGCCCAGCCTTCAGAGCACCTATCTAACAGCTGCTATCAAAAGCAAACCAAAATTTTGCCACTGAGTGGTTGTTTTGGGTTTTTGGTTTGGTTTTTTTTTTTTATGTGCTCTGACTTTTCTCTGTGCCATGGCTGGTATCTTGGGAAAACACTAAAATTTCCTAACTTAGTATAAGATTTAGAGTCCAACTCCTCACATTCCGTCAAAGCAATTAATAAGCGGTTTCTTCAATAGGAAATAAATGCCATATAATAAACATCAACAGTGTAAGTCTCTATTTACCAACACTTCAGACTTTGGTCCACCAGGTCTGATACCAGTTGAAATGAGGCACGTAGGTAAGAGGAGATGAGCCAGGTGAAGAGGATGACTGCGACCATAAGGACATTAGGGAAGTTCTACCAGCCTCTACATGTGATTTAATGTGCCCAGAAACACAAATGCTTATTGCAATCATATTTACTCCCCTAAGAGTCACCGATGGTCTTTATAATGTTTGGGGTAGTTTCTAATTCTTTTTCAGTCTTCTGTTCCCATGGCCTCAGTGATACTTTGGGACAGTGGGCTGCACAGGAGACTTTGTCCTTCATTGTCACCATGTGCACCCTAATTTTCAGGTTATTTTGAGAGCTGTCAAACAGAAGTGCTCTGCTGGCTTTGTTTGGGATGTTCATCCCTAAACCTTGTTTGGAAGTCCCCCAGCTGCCTCCCTATGCTACATGGCAAACACTGGAACAGGCTTCCTAGAGAGGTGGTCGATGGCCCAAGCTTGTAAGGGTTTAAGAGGACATTTGCACAAAGCTCTTAAAAACATGCTTTAACTTTTGGTCAGCCCTGAATTGGTCAAGCAGTTGGACTAGATGGTCATTGTAGGTTCCTTCTAACTGAAATAATTCTGTTCTGTTCTGTTCTATTCTATTCTACTCTATTCCCTAGCAGTAGCTCAGCTGCAGAGCTGCAATCACCTTTCTGATATGGCACAAGACCAACGTGCCAGCAGTCACACATAGTCAGGTTCATGGGAAAGCCCTAATTCATCATCCATTTAAAATTATATGTCTCCTTTAGGATTTCCATATATCTGCTTTAGTTGGCCAAAACTCTTGCCTCCAAAGTTAGGGATTTTTGCCTCAGGATACACAAGCCCTACTTTGCATGATGTTTGATTAGTACAGCGTAGCCTGGAGCCTTGCAATAAGAATAAGCATGCAAGAAAAGAGCAGTGAAGGCGGCCCAATAATCAACCTTGTCCTAATGATACCTCCTAAGCATGAGCCTAAGGAATGCCAGCAGCCCTGGGGAGGGATGCAGCCAGCAGCTATGGAGCAAATTGAGATCCCAGACTCCTCCCTTTTCTCGAGTGGCACCTTTCCCTGGAAATCAGTGCTGCTCCCGAGCGTGAGCGCGGGTGTAAGAACATCGGCCTGCGGGCAGGGTGATGAAGCTGTGGGGTTACACTGCTGCTGAGGCGGGACGCACCGCCTTGCTGACACTGCTCCCTGCACTTTTTCTCCTCTTGACACTTTTCTGGAAAAACATGCTGGTAAGATAATTGAAATCAGATCCTTTGTAGGAGTAGGGCTGGTCCTTTAACGCTAAAACCGCTAAATACAGTGAGGTTTTTGAGCAAATCACTTTCACTCAAATCAGCCATAAACACTTCAGGTTTTAGAAAGAGTCTCACCCCCTGAGGGCAGCATTAGCCAACACAGTTGTGAGCAAAGGACTTGACATCCATTCGCTTTCTGCTGCTGAACAATCACGTACCAGAATCTTTTATACATTTAAATGGTATTCACCTAGCAAATGGCAAATGTACCACAGCTACTATTATATCCTACTGCTAATGAGGAGGCAGTGCTGGTTCCCGATTTCTGGGGGGCTAAATCCTGCAGGTTTTATGCAGTTTTCTGGGAAGAAATTTGCTTGGATGAAAACTGGGGGCTGTAAGCCTGGCTATTATGGTACGGCATTGAATGGCACCTCACTATGCAGATCTCACACCATAGGAAACTGCGATTTTTTTCTTAGCATAAGTGCTTGCAGTTGTGCCGAGGCTGCTATTTAATTCAATCACTGGTTACATTGTCCAAATTAACTTCTAGGATCAAATTGTAAATATTGAAAATAACCATAATTCTGCTTCCCAGAGCAGTCCCTGGCTTACAAAGGACCCAACCTTCAGCTGGTAAGTATAAGAGAATCTCAACTGAAGTCAGTGGAGATGTGCTGATTTATACCAAGGGACCTTAGCAGCTCATTAATTTTGCAAATCAAGCATTTGGACATTGGGAAATGCCTTTAGGAAATGTAACCAGGTTTCTGGTGCACCTTAATTGCCTATGTTCATTACGTTGATTGGTGAACAGAGACGCCACTAGAGTAAAGGCTGAGGCTTACATAGTTTAACAAATGAGTTCTTCTGAAGTCTGTTTTATATGGAAAATTG
Organism: Stercorarius parasiticus; assembly: GCA_013396915.1. Classification (NCBI taxonomy): domain Eukaryota; kingdom Metazoa; phylum Chordata; class Aves; order Charadriiformes; family Stercorariidae; genus Stercorarius; species Stercorarius parasiticus. The sequence continues at coordinate 44,510 of VWZL01002303.1, read as the reverse complement.
ATCAGGATAATTATACCACCGTTATAATTTTGCCAGTACAGCTCCCACTCACGTCCCTTCCTACAGATGCTTTTTACAGTTTAGTGCCTTTGCTTTGCTTTGCTTTGCTTTGAATGCAATGCAAGATAAAACAGAAAACTCTGTGGCATACAAGTGCTCATGTGAGGAGTTTTACTTGTAGGAGTATAATTACCCTGGTAGAGTGAAGTTGCTGAATTTTCCTTTGCAAGCAGACTAAATGCGTGTGCCTACATCCATATGCGTCCTTGGATTCCTTTGAAATTTGCAGCAGCAGTGCTGAGATTTCTTCTGACTTCACAGTGATAAGAACAGGCCTTCCTAGGATTGAGCACCCTCTAACAATGCTTTTAGCCACTATTGTTTCTTACTGTGGGGCTGTTTTGGAGGCTCCAAGTACTCCAAGTACCAAACTCCAAGTACCAGTTTGTGCTTTTCTAATGGACATGACCTGCTGGAGAAGTGTCTCAGCTACATTTGGAGGTCAGCAGCCTTCTGAATAACAGATTAGAACATGTTTGTTTGAGGAAAAGTGGCATCTGCACTGAAACTTCATTTAAGAATACATGCCAGGTAAAGGTAATATCCACCTGGACTGGATATTACCAGGACTGGAGCTCTTCTGCAGATGAGAGCACTGGCAGGCAGCTTAACATGATTATAAAGAGACACATCCCACCACTGTTGACCCAAACAATGCCCAAATACAGAACAAACAGATGGAAAGAAAACTGTGTCACACGATCTCCACCCATCTGCGCTATGGGACCGTGTGTGAAAAGAAGCAAGATGCTGAAAACCTCGGCAAGGTCAGCCTGTGATTTAAAAGCTTTCTGAGCATCACAAAGCATCTGTTCCAAGGACTAACCTAAAATCAAATTTAGCTCATATTATCCCAGAATCCTATCATCTCACACTAGCATATGCTTTTCATAAAGCCCTCAAATTTTGAGACTTCATCTAGTCTGTGTAAAATAATGGATCTCATCATTTCACTCCTCAACAGGATATAGGTCTTCAGAAGACATGAGTCTGAGATAACTGTGAAGTATTACGATCACTGAGGGTGAGAAGAGCTCTGGAGATCACATCGTCCTGCTAGACCAGGCCACTCAGGACTGAGTCCTGCTGGGTTTTGACTGTCTCCCAGCACGGAGACTCTACATCCTGCCTGGGCAACCCGCTCCAGTGTTGATCAACTCACACCATAACAAAGGAGGAAGGTGCCAACCTGGCTATCCTCAATTCCTGGTCAAAGCCAAAACCACTGAGCTGTAGCAGAAGCAATTAAAGCCCTTTTCTTCCCGACCAGTGAGCATCTTGTTCCGTGTGGGAGACCAAAAAAGCCTGTCCGCATTGGCCTAGGGCACCCTTCTAAATACAGAAGACAGCGCTCTCTGCTGGGTCCAGGGTCTCCCTCTGGTCAGCTCTTGGCAGAGTTGGGAAAGCTCTGAACACGTGTCTGGATCAGACACAGAGTTTAACCCGGGTTTCAGCCAGAAGCAGACTCCAGGCAGAGTTGTGAGGAGTGAGGTAGTGCCAGGACTTGGGGTGGGTTAGCCCATAAAGCACAGAAGGTCTGAGTCTCTCCGAGAGAAGATGGCTGCTAAGCAGAGCATTAGTGGGCATCAGGGGAGCCTGTGTGTTGGATTTAAACAGCTGAAGAGATGTTTATGCACCAAAACCCATTTGTGGATGTAACTGATGACCTTCACTGAAATAGTCATAACAAACCTGAAATGGGAGATTCTCTCCGCTGCTGAAGTTATGCACAGACAGCAGTAAATATTTCAAATGAAATTGTAATGTGAAAGTCATATTTTTACACATGTTTTCCCTCCCAGGCTAAAATGGAAAATCTGGTATTATATGGCATTGTAACCTCTTGACTTCTTGCGGTGATATTACACAACCATCCTGCCTGGCAGCAAGCTGGGGCCCTTTGGCCATATGGCCAACAGATCAGGGCAACCTCCTCACTGCCATTTTCTAATTCTTTGGTGCTTCCCTTTAGAGCCTCACTCTCCTTTTAATGTAATGTTTGGATGAGTTTCCTGATTTTTAAAACTTTTGGGAGGAAAAGAACGTGGAGTCATTCTTGCATACACTGCTGTCATAGTCAGGGCTAATAAATTCATAAAGACCTTACCCTTAGACCCCGTCCATAGCAGCAATTTTTCAAACCCAGTCTGAAGCAGACCCGGGCTGGGAGATCTGCAGTCCAAGTGAATTAAAGTAGCAAAGTTATCAAAAAGTGAAAACTGAGTCTTATAATGGGAAGTGTCATCACATTTAGGCATTGCTGCCTGCAGTTACTGTTGGTTTCTAACTCAAACCTGTTCACCTGGATTACATTTATTGCTAGGCTACTCTCTGCTCTTTGTTTAGTGAATTTTCTTTAGATGCCAAGAGGAAAACACTTATATGCACTATATGATTTTTTTTTTTCAATGAAATATATTTCTAAAACACTCTGCTGTGACTTACTGTCTGACACACCAAGCATTTAAAGAGTAGATTGAATGATTTTTAAGGCAATTTCCTTGTTGCATGGAATCCCATTTTCCACCACACCTTTAATATTTCTTTCTTTCTAGTTTGTTCTAAAGCCTGAACTCTTCTGAGCTAGGACTGGCAACCTCCAGCTGCTTCCATCATTTCCGCCCACCTTGTCCATGTGCACTGTCCCTCACTTCACAGACTCATTAAACATCCTTAGTGGGCTTTTGAGTTCTTATTACAGTTTTTCTGGAGTTGTGCAGTTGACTTTGCCATAACTTCTTAGGTCTTTTGAATGGTGGTTGGGCCAAGTCCATCAAGCATATCTCAGTTCCCCAAATATTTCGGTGGGACTTTACAAGCTTGAGTAGGCGTCTGGAGCCCCAGTGTGTTTGCAGCCCTTGTCTTTCACACTGTTGGCTGTTCGGGCACAATATTGAGGTGTGAGATCATGAGTTCACCCCCCTTTCAGGCTGAAAAAGGGACTGACCCTCCTGCTTCCGTCTGTGCAAACACCCCTGTCTCTGGGACATCACTCCAGAGGGGGCCATGGCTCTCCTCCTGCCGTTACACATCCACCAGCCCTCTTCTTTGGGTGAGGTACATGCCACCCACGCGTCCCACATAGTCCCACAAGGGGAATTGGGGTAGTACTTGGCTCAGCCAAGACAACTTCTCCTTTTGCTTCGAGTACCTGTGAGTTACATACGTTAGGCGACCTAAATCCCAGCTTGCATTGCCCAGGAGTGCTTGGGGTAACTTCTAAAGGCTCTTAATTCAGCCTGTAAGCGTGTCAGGAAAGTGTACAGGAATAGAAGCTGCAACACAGCTCACAATAAGGCAGAAGTCTGATTTTCCTAGCATAATGATCACCGCCTGGAAAAAAGCCCTGCCATCATTTCATTGAAGAAATCTGATCAAGCAATATATTTGAAGACATCCCGAACTACTCACAGATGTTGCAAGAGGAAAAAAAGAGACCAAAACTGTGGAATAAATCATTTGCCCAATTCTGCTGGCAATGTGACACCAGATTACTTGGAAGTCCTGGGATGTTTCCAGACAGGAAAAACTAGTTCATTTTATTTGAGATTCCAGCCGCAGTTTGAACTGACAGCACTTCACAGGAGAAGCAAAGCATTCAACCGTCCTTCCAGCCACGATGGCTGCGGCTGGGTTTGCACTTGCTTTTTATTTTGTACACTTCAGTTCTCTACAGTATGTCAGCAAATTTGCCTGTGTGCTAAAGGGGCACGTTGACAAGGTGAGCTTTTATCTTGTTTGCAGAGATCAAGGCCAAGTTGGATGCGGCTTGGAGCAACCTGGTCTGGTGGGAGGTGTCCCTGCCCAGGGCAGGGGGGTGGGACTGGATGGTCTTTGAGGTCCCTTCCAACCCAAACCATTCTGTGATTCTATGATCAGGGAGATGGATCTGCCCACAAATGACTCGGTGACAGGAGGGTTTTTGTAACAGCTAAGAGGGACGAACCACGGATGCCCCATGGGGTGATCAGACTTTTTGCCAACAGTGTTTGCACAGGGCCTTGTCCTAAGACGGTGGAGGTTTGAAGGAGGTTTCAAGGATGTGGCTGCAGGATGCTTGTTAATAACTCTCTGTCACTGCCGTTGCAGGTTAATGTAATGTTTGGGGGGTTTCCTAATGTTCATATTGTAGCAAAACAATAGGTTTACTCTAATTGAATTTCAAGGTGAGTGACATTTCTTAGGCTGTGTTTAGTAGTGCAATCTGTGCAGTCTCAGCTCACCGTTCATTCCAAGTTTGGTCCAGATCAAGCATGAGCATGGACTGCATTCCTGTTGGATTAACCAGACCATGTGACGTTGCATTAATGTTGTCTTTCTGCTGGCTGTGGGACGGGCAACACCGGATCAGGCAAAAGCCTGCTAAGGCAAACTTCCCCTGTAAACAATCTCTGAGAAATTTGAACTAGCAGAGTGTTCTGTGCCAACTCAGTGCTTTGCATGAGCTGTTACTACACATTTTGATATAGACGCAGGTGATTTACCGTGTCTTGGACACTGTTGTACTTCTCCTGCCATATAGAAGACGGTTATTATGCTAATTTTACAAACTAGGGATGGGTCTTAGAGCAACCTGATGGCTTGATCTCAGTATATTAGTGCATTTGTGCCAGGAGGCAGAATAAGAAGGGATGGGATGAGGAGAGAAGAGAGAAAAAGAGTGCAATTATACTGGATAATAGAACCACAGAACCACTGAGCTTGGAAAGTCTCTCTGCAGAGCCGCTAGTCCAACTCCCCTGCCTACAGCAGATCAGCTAGGGCTGATCCTGAGATCTGCTGGGCTCAAAGCACAGGAAGGCCTCATATGGATAGAAGATGCTCCGAAAGGCCCTTCTGGTGCCTCTGCTCCATTCCAAAGCCACTTTGACCTCCTCTTGCTTTCCAGAGCTCATGGAGGTCAGAGGCAACAGAGGAGCTTGCAACTGCCATTTATTTCAGTGTTTCACAAGGCATTGGACACTCCTTCAGTTATGATTAAGGTGATCATCTAGAGAAGGGATTTTTTAGATAGAAATAGCAAAATGTATGCCAACTATTCCCCATAGCAGCAGCCCTAAGAGGAATCTTATGAACCATGGGCTGAAGGACAATCACAAGCAGACCAAAAGGATGGCAGCAAGGAAAAGATAAGGTTTGATAAATCACAACACAGACGGATTAGACCAAGGTCCATCCAAAATAAGTACTTTGAAGACCACAGCTCATCAAGTGTAATGCATAGGTACACTTCTTTAAACTATTGGCATATATCAAAGGTGGAAACACTGTATTTGAGCAAGTTCCTAATCTTCCTTTGGTGCTGATCACTGGCATTAACCACTGTACGTTTCCTGTCTATTTTTAAGGAATACCAGGTGAATATGCTCCTAAAAGCAATAATTTCCTTGTTGCTCCTTCCCATTGCACTCGACCAGAAGGCTGAAACTAGGTTGGATTCAGCTATTGGGATGTGATTAGTTTGGGAGTGGCAGTGTCAGTCTCTTCTCAGAGCTGGATAGAGACTGAAGTACAAAACTGGCTTGAATTAAAAGGTGAGGTACAGAGCTGTTCCTGGGTCAAGGCAGGAATTTCCCTTTTCTGACTTGCTAAACCTTGGAGACAGACACTGTCATTCCAGCTGTGTTATTTTATGGCAGACGTCCTCACCATCCCGCGTGCAGCGGGGGGACATCCTCAATCTCACCAAAAGATGAAATACCACTCACTAATTGTGTCTTATTCTTGGCACCACGTCTGTGGTTCTGCTTGCAGACTGGGCTGAACCAGCAGGAGCTCCCCCTCACAGCTGGCCAAAGTTTCCAGTTTGATGTTTCAACATTTTGTTCATGTTCTGAATTGGAAGGAAACCAATTTCTTCTGTGAACTTGTAACATCACATATTTTTTGTTTATAGCACTAGCAGAATGACTCTGAGATAAAAGCAAACAAATCTTGTCCTCACCTCTGTCACACCAGGATGGCTGTACCAGAGGACACCTGTAACTTGTTCAAGGTGACTGAAGCTCCCGAATACCATATCTGGGGCAACACACCTTATCCGTGCCCTGACATGGTCCAGCCCCTGTTATCAGTGGGTTTTGTTGCATGCTGAGCTGACTCTGCCAATGCAAGGCACCATTTTATATGGTTTTGGTTAAATTGATGCAATTTTTACAGACTCTTAAATGACTCTTAGACCAAGATGCTGGGAGCTATGCATGTAACTCCAGAGGATGCCTGCTTGTCCAGTGGTGCTGCAGCCGAAAGGAGGGCAATTTAAATCCCTTTTTAGTCAGAACCAGACTCAATTCAATGGACTAGGGCTGGAAAGTGTGCAGGTTAAGTGAAAGTGTAGTTTTGTTCATCTGCAGAGTGGACATCTTCAGTCAGCACGGTTCAACATGGCACCTGAATGCACTTTCACTAGAGCCGTTGCAGCAAAATCACCATTAGCAGTAGGTGGATCATCCTGACTATGCAATGGGAAGAAAGGAGTCAGAAATTAAACATATAGAGCATCTTATATCAGTATTATCTGGTATCTTTTGTGCATCCTCGCTCTTGCACCAATTAGACAGAAGTCTGTCTCATCCAACTGGCTTTTCAAGCTGGGAAAACCCATTGTATCGTGCTGTCATTGATGTGAAATCCAAGTTCTGGTCTGCTGCCAAAATCTGAGCAGAGAACTTTGCAGCAGATCCTTTCAACAATATTTTAGGAGAGCAGTATTCAATCCCATTCCCTCTAATCTGTGGGAGGCTGATGATGCAAATCCACAAAACTCCGATTCTTTCACTTATTTCACTACTCATGTTCGGAGGCACATATTGAGGACAGAATCTACCCTGTGATATTACTGTATTCATTTAAGTATTTTAATGCAGTTAATGCTTTCACTCTTTCTCCAAGAGCAAATCCCTCCAACCATTTTTCCCCCTGATTTTTTATTTATCTTCCCCGAGTTTATCAGATCATTCCAGGGTAGAGAAGCCTTGTCCTGAACATTTTGTGTTTTGACCTTCACTATAAAAAGCTTGAAAAAGATTCATTTTCCCAGGAAAAAAAGCCACAGAGCTGGAACAATTCAGCCATACAGCAAAATAAAAGCCATCAGGTTTGCCTGGCGTGATTTGTTTTTTAGCAGCCCTGCTGTTTTATTCCTTATTGATGTTAGATGCTGCATTCTGGTATCCTCCTCTGTCTCCAGCAATCAGTGCTGCAGACAATGACCCCAGGCAGGGTGGTTTTGTGGTGATACCACTCTGGAGAGTATTTCTACCATTGCATGGGGCTGTGGGATAGACTAGGATACAGCTTTATATTCTCTGAAAGGGATGCCTCAGCGCTCTGGACATCTCAAAAAGAAGAGGGGCTAATTGCATCCACACTGCCTGGAGACAACCACCCACATGCTTATTTTCCAGCAGATTGCCTAGCAGTGGCACTTTAAAAATATTTGTTACTTCGATAGTTATTTACTGTCAAGAGGATATTTAAAAATGGGAATAGCTATATGCAATAAATACTTGTTATATGGTGAGAAAGAAGGAGGCTGATGTATTTTTCCTACACAAAGTCAATGAAGTATTTCCAAGATCATCAGTAACCAAAGATAAAACATTATGCTACATCTGCTATGCAAGAACATTTTAAGATCAGCAGGCTTGGGTAGCTTGTACCAAAAGCTCTGAGAGAGCTGACTGAGGTCTCTGTTTTACAGATGTTCATTTTTAACTCATCTGGGAGTTCAAATGCAAAAATCTAGAAAATAGTTGTGGTAATTGTATGCCAAGAGGGCAGAGAGGATACCTGAGGAAACTTCAAACCAACATCAGCCCTGGCAAAATAATGGAAAAGGTGGAATCGGCTCCAGCTGCTAATGAACGCAGAGCTAGCAATACGGTGAATGTCAATCACCAGGATTTTATGGAAAAACAGACCATTGCAAACAGACCTGATTTCCTCCTTTTCTCACATGGCAGGCGTGATTGCAACTGACATAATGGATGGAGCACAGTGTGCCAGAGTGTCTACACCGCAACCCGGGGGAGCAATGGAGCTAGTGTAGTCAACGCTAAGCTAATTTGAATTAAGCAGATGAAGAATTGGTAGTGAAGCTCAGCTTGGAAGACTTATGAGTATTTTGCCAGGTTTCCAAGCAGATTTCGCAGCTTCATTTCTGTTTTGGTGACACTGCTCTCCCATCAGGTGAGATTACAGCTCACATCGTACTCGCCGCTTGCAGTGCTGCATGGCATTTGGAAAAAAGCACTGCACTCAGGGATATCAGTGTGTATTAAAAAGATCGCTAACACCGAGCAATCATGGAAGGTAACAGTAATACAGTGGCTGTGATAGCCTGGAGCTGGCAGAAGAGTAAGGTTCATGGTGAGTGGTTACAAGTACTGACAGTCAAAGGTCCAAACAACAGGTTTCTGTTCTGAACGTTTACAGTCTTATAGCTTTGATGGCTCAAATTTTTGTTTCAATTTTGTTTCTTTTTTTTCAATGTTATGATTTCCTTTAATAAAAGATGAGATGCAGTAGGTGCCAGTGAGGAACAACATCTAAAACAAATACGTCCAGTCGAATTTGGGTCTTGGTTTATAAAAGATGGTGAAGTGACTTAACTACATTTTTCATGGGGAGATACATTATGCAGCAAGAGCAACTAACCTGGGAGACAAAGACATGCTCAAAGCAGTGGCTGGAAGATGAAAGCAGACTTAACTGAAATAAAGCTCAAGTTCCTAACTGCGAGGCACATAAACCACTGGAGAAACTACAGGGGAAAGTGGTGGTTTTGCCATCTCCTAATGTTTATAAGCCAGGGCTGCCTCCTTGGAAAATCGCCTTTGGCCAATGGCAAGCTACTGGTGTCCATGCATATGGGCTTGCTCCCAATTTCCTGAAGCAAAATGCAAGTCAGGGCACCCTCCTCCGCTCCTGAGAGCTGGGAACCTGCAAGTGTGACCTCAGCTGACACCTTCTGACCAAGAGTGCACTGTGCTGCTCTGAGAAGTGCTGCGTACCGCTCCCCCACGTCTCAATATCAGGTTCTACAACTCTTCCAGATATTCTAGTCCAACGCAAAACCATCCCAATACCATACCCTGAAGATAGCGTAACTTTTTTTCCTATAAGTTATTCCAAAGCAGCCATGAGAAATTATTGACTATTCCACTTTTCTAGACTACAGAAACCCAGTTCTTTTAACCTGTCTTCAGAGGTCATAATTACCGATCTCTCATCATTTTTACTGTTCTCTCTAAGATGTTGACACTCCTCAGCCAACATCTCATGATCACTAATGCTGTTCATGAAGCGCTCACAACCAGTCTCACGCACAGAGGTGGATTTCACAAGTATGCTTTGAATGCCACCACGTGCATTATGAAAGAAAGGCTGGTGAAAGTCAAACCTCTTATCCTGGTGAAATCTGTTGGAAATGCCACCCATATAAGAGGAACAGAATAAGGTCTTTCCAGCCAGAAGTGCACTCACTTTTTTTGATGATAGCTTTTTATTTAGTCAGAGAAAAACAATAATGTTCACAGGCATGAAGATTAATGGAGATTGCAATCAGAAAATGAGGATCTGTCCAGGAAAGCCTGGATGCCTTGTAGGCTTGAGTTTCCTGTTTACTGTTAGGACAACTGGGGGATTTGGCTGGGAATGAGTCAGTGAGTGCAAATGTGGTGGGTGGGTGTGTACTCACACGTGTGCTGGTGCGAATGGGTGCATTGGGAATATATTTTACTATTCTGTGTCTGGAAGACCCAGCGGTGGTGCCTGGGAGGGTGCATGCTGGGCACGCACATGCATCCATGGTGTAGGCATGAGCCACGTGCACGCCCCTCACCTCTACCATGCGGTGGAGGGGGTGCTGGGGGCAGGCAGACCTGGAGAAGACCTGTGGGAGAGCTGGGCAGGGTCTGTGCGGGAGGACCCGCTCAGGGCGACGCAGTGGAGGAGAGGTGTTGCTTTTAGCAGTCCTGCTCAACCTCTCCTGGGACTGAGAAAAAGCAGATCCTTCTGCCCCTCCTCTGGAGCTGAGCTGCGACACCAGCCCTCGGTACACCAGTAAGGCAGTGGAGAAAGCCTCAAGCTCCCTTGAAATACAAAACTCTCATGTGATCACAGCATATGAAGCACAGGCCCTTCCCCAGGATGTGTCTGGAGACCTCTTGTCTTAACATTTTGTCTTAACATTAACACTGTCAACATTTTTGCTGGCTGAAAATAGCTTCCCCCGCATCTCAGCAGAGCAGCGCTGAGTTTGCGTAGTCTGTCAGCCCTGCAGTTGGGGATCATCTACGAGCTTTCTGGTACATTTTGCGTAAGGGATGGAAGAGATCATCACTGTTCCCAGCGCGTGACAAGGCCCACGGCTTTCTAATGCTCAGTCTTTTCATTAGCCGTGCCAGGAATTACCCTCTGGCTGCGCGTGGTCTGGAGACACAGTGCTGGACACAACCCACCCATCCTCTGCTCTTAGTGAAGCTGGTGAGCACCCACAGCATGAGTTATCTGCACTATTATTTCACGAACAGTGTTTGTAGGGTTTCTACAAACCTCTTGTGCTGAGCACTGATTCCTGCCGTGCCCTAGGCTGGACAAAGAAAAAATTACAGAAGGTGTTAAACTAAATCTTTATCAATAGAAATTAAACCTATAGATTAAATCTTAAGGAACTTGGTGATTTGGTGGGTCTGGTACTCTGTATTCCTTCCTGCTTGCAGTATTGCAAATAAGAACAATTCAGCTCCTTGAATACATGGAAATATGCCAACAAACAGCATAAGAATATCAGAATACATTAAAATCAAAATAAGTAAACATCAGAATGAGTTAAAATCCAAGTGAGTTATTGCTAATGGCTTTCAACCTTCAGTTTAGTTTTTCTTTAAAAATAACTATAAATGCAGAAGCTTTACAGGAAACTAAATGAATATGAAACTAATCCCTTGAGATTGGCTTCAAATTTCAGCTCTATCAATCTCTTTTCTCTTTTTGTGTGAAATAAAGGAAAAGGAGTAAGAAACAGTGGATATACTATGTGTGATTTTTTTCCCCACGAACACAGAAATATTAAGAGTGGATGCCACTTGATAGAGTTTAGCTTAATACCAAAGCATCCAGTAAACCGACTGAGAGATTTCAAAATTTGGGGATTTCCAATTTTTGTTTTATTTTAGCAGTAAAATACTTTGACCTTTAATACGATTTTTCCTTTGAATGACTCATGACTTGTTATGTAAAATACTTATGGCCTTATCACCCAGTCTTTCAATTGCACTGTGAGAAAGCATTTGTTGTCACAGACACCGATGTGGAGACTATGGACCCCAGAACCACAGGAACTGGGCTCTGGATGAATTTTCAGGGAAGCAGTCCTGAGGTTTTGACCCAAAACAGCACTTACCAACATAATTGACTGATCTCATGACTTTTTCACAGTTCAAAATAATGACGATTTTGTCACCGCTGGCAATCCTGATTGGCCTACTGCTCAGAAGGACCAGAAAGTATGAGATTTAGACTCTTAGATAGTAGCTTTTAATAGGTATTTATGAGTAAATATCTACAACTTGAATGCATAAGCACCTCTCAAATGCAGGTGCGAAGTGGTTTATAAAGGTAAGCACTTTTGAAATGTTATCCTTGATGCCTACTAGATATGGGATGATTCCAAGTCATACCATACTACTGCTACAGAGTACACATTTTTTTTAGCCATGAAAAAATATAGAACTAAACCAGACCAAAAGTAACCACGAACAAATTGGGCTACACCATGCCAAGACACTCACATTTTGAAAACGACTCTGCTGAACTACACACAGATCTGAGCCTGTCGCTCATCCTCCTGTGCACACCCTTAAAATAGAGTGGATGTAGGAAAAGAAGCTGATGCTACTCCTTGGGAAAGAATTAGGACTTTGCAAATAACTGAGGTTTTATTTCAGTTCCAAATTGAAGGGCTTTACATTTTTATTGCATTCCATCTAAAGCTGAATCTATCTAAAATATACTTTCTGTGTCCTTTCAGTGTCCTAAAACAACAAAGCTCCCCGAATGCAAAATTGCCAAAATGTTTCACCCAGAGCAAATTGGTTTGGCTTGACTGATGAGATTTTCTTGCCTTTAGTAAAAATTCCCATGCAACTACATTTCTAACTGAACCACATGACAATGAAAAGTCAGAAATGCTCTGATTTTACCATACATTTTCACCCATTCTTCTTTTGACAGGCAGTCACCACTAGCCTGGAGCATCCTGAAACTGGATGTTTGGATTAATAAAATCCAGATACAATTGTCACCCTAAATTTCTAGTTCTAGGTCCTAGTTTTCTTATTCCTCCACTACTCAGTTCATGCAAGGAAGTACTGTTTCTGTAGAAACAGTAGCTGAAGTTTATTTTAAAAGTAATTATAGGACACATATCCTCAAAACTGTCTAGAAAAATATGCCTGCACACAGCCAGTCCAATTTCTCCAAGGGCTTTAGACTTCAGAATAAATCTAAGAATCACCATCAAAAGCAGCTCAGATATTTTTAAGATCTTGGCTTATCAAAACTGCACTTTTCTTTGAATTCTCCAGCTCTAGGTTTATATTTGGCTTGTCATGTTGGGTAACATCAGTTGCAGCAGTTTATTATTGGATGTAACACAATTTGACTGATGCAATGTGATGTGATAGGTCACAGTCTGATGTTTCATCTCAGTTATTAAAAATGGTTTGTAAAGCTGCAGCAAAGCAAAGCCCGGTTTGAAAACAAGGAATGATGTCTGGAATTAGCCTGTTCTGTTTGTATTTTTAAAACCCATAGCATAATACAGATTCAAGTCAGGTTTTGCCTTCCGTTAAACACTGCGAGCCCAGCAGAAGGACACGACATGTTTCAACTCACTCAGTGGCTGAAGACACTAAATCGGGGTAATAACATGTCCACAATTCGGGGCGTTTCTAGCTCCTTTCTGACCATGGCTGCTCAGTAATATCTCTTGGCACCAGTAGTGGACATTTCACAAAATAATCTTTGCCTGCTTTATTCCATTCTTCCACATCCCCTTATCTAGGGACACGGGTGGGGAGTGTGTAACACGGAGAAGGCCCACAAGCACTTCTCCTCCTCTCCTCCTGGGACGGGGCCGTTTTTGTCAGCCCTTCTGTGGGCAGAGCGGGATGATGAGTGGCTGGTGAGTTATTTTCTCCACTCCCCTACGCCCGGCGCAGGCTGCTTGCAGCAGCCCCCGTCCCTTCCCCTGGAGGCGTCCTCAGCCCCCAACTCATCACACACCAGGAGGGATCCTTGGTGGTGAGAGATTTTACCACTTGCCAGCAAAGCAAACGCTATAGAAAAAAAATGCAAAAAAAGGAAGAGGGCAGTTTTTATGCAAGATAGTATTCCTTCCACTGCACCTCCCCACCCTCCTTTTTTTTTTTTCTTTCTTTTTTTCAAATGTAATTTCCAGCTTTAAGCTCATGTCTCTGTGGAAGCAGGGATCTACCACAGCATTCAGAAGGCTGTACCTTCTGCTTTTGCATAGGATTCCTGGTACCAAGTCATAAGGGAGCCGGGATTCCTACATAATTAAGAGGAGCGGTGCTTTCCTGCACAGACAACGAAACTCCAGGTTTCCTTTCTTCTGCAGGTGATGTTCACTTCTCAGTCCTGCACCTCTGGCTTTGCTTAAATATATTCTTACAGCAGCACTGTAGGCGTACGCTTTTTTTTTTGCTATCTTTTTGACTGCCTGTGTTGGTTTAATCAGGGGTTGGTTACTGCTGGTTGGGACACACAGTAATTTGGGTTCTCCTTGAGCTGAGGAAAAAGAAAATAACAAAAAAATATATCTATATGTACCTAGGCAAATCCAGTTCTTGCTGGCACTGTACTACCTCAATAAGAGTCCAAGTTTTAAAAGTGAGTTAAACTTCTCTGTCTCAGACATATTAAAATTCAAATCAAATGAGTGGAATGGTCTAAACAAGCAGGGGGAGGTTTGGGAGATGGAAAATTTATTCAAGGAGAATGGGAAATTTCCCATGGATATCTGGGTCCACAGGTCAAGTATTGTAATAAGGCATTTGGCAACACTGCTCTGGATTGCTCACAAGTGCCTACCTGCTCAACAGCAAATGCCTTGTTTGCCTGCTGAGTATCATCCATAATTTTGTGTGTGATTTCTCTGGTTTTGGTGAAGTTTTCTGATTTTTAAGTGATTTTTAATATTTCAAAGTATTGTTCGCACACTGTTGTTAGAATGAAATTACAGATTCACTTTGAGAGCGTGTCCAAATGGACCCAACAATTTTCTATAAATGCCTTTTGACTGATCTTTTGGAACAAGTGAAAAAAAAATAAATATCCAAAGGACGTCCTAAAACCGCTGCCCAGAATGTCTGCGTGTCATCCCTGTGGCTGCATTCAGTTCTGCTCAGAACTGGGCTTTCAAATACACCTAATGTAGATGTACAAGCCCCAGCTTTTCAAAAGCATTTAGAAAGCTCGTTCCCTTCAATATCTGTGGAATTTAGATGTTTAAACATCTTTGAGGATCACCCTTAGGCATCTCTGAATAGCAGAACTCTATCTCAAAACAGGTATTACAGAAAGAGAAGGGCTCTCTTGTGAAGACGGACTTCAAAGATGGGGAGTATTAAGTTTTGAATGACACGCAAAAAAGTGGGGACTGGGTAAGGTAATGGGAAACAATGAATAGACGAGAGGAAAGAAGTAATTTTTCTGATTCATTATTTTCATATTTGGAACACCAAAGAATATTCTGTGAAGTTGAATGACATGAAATTTAAAAATACTGAAAGCAAACGTAATAAATGATCACTCTGAGGGACTCAAAGTCAAAATTTATCCCTGAGGCCAGAATTTTAGCCTCCAGTGCAAGAAGTAGAAAAAACTTTTTTTTTTCTTTTTGTCTTTGTCCCCAAGGAAGAAGAAAAGCCCCAAGAGATTACCCAAAATGGGCAAGTGGGGAAAAAATTTCTTCATTTTACCTGAAAAATATCTAAAATTTTCTTTTGAGCCGCAGTGAACATTGCCAGCTCAGAAGCTGAAACACCAGCAGAACGTCTAGGTTGCTACTGACATTTCCAAGTGCAAACCGGGACTTCAGTGCAGGAACCCATCCTCCCTCCATCACCCCTGCGCACTCCAAGGAGCATGAGGAAAATCCCAGTAAAGCCCTGCGGGGCTGACCTCACCTTCCCGTAGGCGTCTCCATGGGCTCTGTGCACGTTCTGCGCCCAAAAGTGACTCTGTTCTTTCTGGATTGTTCCATGTATCAGCCACAGCTGGCAGTGCTGCAAGCAAATGCAGTCAGAGAGGAAGAAGGAGTTCTCTATCAGGATATTCCTAACCCAGGAGACATTCAGATATTTGTCATCCATTGTACTTTAAAAGAAAAATAAGAAAGGAGCAAAAATTTTCTTTCCTGACTGTGAACAGACAGATGCAGTTCCCCCTTCAAGGCAGGATGCTGGAAGATGACCTACCATTTGAAAAGAAGCAGGAAGAAAGAGCATGAGTCGGCATAATCAGCAGCTTTCCAAAAAGAGTTGATTTATCCTGAAATCTGTGTAGCTGCCATTTTCATTTTGCTCTAGCCAGGCGCCCAGCTCAACACGCACACCACCTGGCCAAGAATTGCGTTTTTCCCCTCTGACCACCCACACTCCTCAGGGACAGCCCTGCAAACTGATCTGTCCCCCTCTCCTCTCGGGAAGTTCAGGAGGCAGCACCTCGTTTTCCTACAGCTGTTGTCCTTCAGTGCAAGGGTGATGAGCCCTCGGTTGCACCTCATCTACTCAAAATGCTCAGAGCTCAGGCTCTTCCAAGAGCCGTCCCCAGCCCCCACATCCCAACCTAGCCCTACTTTCAAGGTATGTGTGCATTTTCCAGCCATATCTGAGCCTCTGCAGTGGGTTGACATTCAGGAATTGCTCCCTGATGTTGCTACTTGAGCTTCTCCATGCTACAACTAGAGCATCTGCTTACAACAGGGTTTTTGTAAAGAGTGAACACCAAGGGCATCCATCAGCTAGTGGAAATATCCCTGCTGATGTTGATAGACCCTAGATTCATCTCCCCTGACATTAACATCTAAGATGCCTACCTCCAGCTCAAGTCCATAGCGAGATAAAAGCTGCATGGAGAAGGTTCAGCTGACACCTCCAGACCAGGTGGATTCCCCTTTGAGGGTGCCCAAGTCTCTCTGCTGAGTATGGAAGAAGCCAGCGTAGATGTTTGAAGCAAGAGGAGATGTATCCCACCATGACACTACGCATGCCCTGCCAGGGGGTCTTCAGTACTGCGTGCTTTGTATGGCTGAACACATTTCTGTAAATAACAGCAAGAGAACTCATCCTGCAGCTCAGGTGAGACCCAAGCTCACCAGGCTTCAGCAAGGTGCATCCAGCTCCCTTGAGAACCGCAGAACAGCAAATTGACACAGGTATTTTCAGAGGCTGTTTTGTGACAGTACAATGGGGTTTCATGCGGCATGTCCCAATATACTGGACTTTGGAAATAATTGGCTTTTACATGGCAATCAGGAAATCATGTCATTTAGACAGATCCTAAAAACATGTAAAAGAAATACTAGTGTCCCAAATTCAGCTGCTACAGTATGTTAGTACGTTTGCTACACACATTTTTCACAAGTAATAATGAGTGACAAAAATAACTGACCTACTTATAACTCCACAAATACCTGTACCTCACATTTAGAGGCAGTGAAATCAGCATGGAGACATTTAGAACAAGTCTATTCTTGAATACCCTTTTTTAACTCTCTTTAAATTATTCCAATTTGGACAGTTTTTAATGTAATTTTTTTTGTACACCTTGCAACTCCCTGGAGCTGTTTCTGTAGTTCCAGGCATGTCTGTACCGAGTACAAAACCCTGACGATCATTAATATTAAAAGGCTTGGGCTCCCCCAGTAGAGGAGAGTCCATTCTTGCCATCATACCTTGCTTGATGGAGCCTGTGGACCTGTGCCATGACTCAAACCTACCCATTTTGATAAAGGCAGGTTTTTTCACCCCAGGCTTCTCCCAGCGATGGGAAAGTGGCCTCTGAATCCCTCTGGTGCTGAGCTGCTGCTCCATTTTGAGGACTTTTAGAGTCTGAGTTGCTGATGACTTTCTCTATTCACCTTGGCTTTCGCTCTGCAGATGGTGGGAGGTGGGTGCAAGACCTGCGTGAAACTGAAGATGAGGTGATGTCGTCTTACATGGGCACAACCCCAACAGGTCGGGAACCACTTCCCGTTCGCTCAGTGCAAGACCCATCAAGCGAAGCAAGGACCAAACCTGTGATGCAGAGAACTCACCGCTCACCCCACCTCCTCTGTCCTGCACCGCAGCATCCTTTTAAACTTCCCCATGTTTTCCTTAGTCTCATTACTATTTTCCATCAGAAAAGCAAATGTAGATTTTTACTGGTTTTTGTTTCATTTTGTTTAGGACAGCTTTTCCTCCTCCTTGGTTCGTGTGCGGATACAATGACACAGAGCATCAATTGCTAAAGATTTTTTAGGCCTTTTAACAGAATTATCCCAGGCCTGCAGATTGCTACAGACAGAGCTGAAATGCTTTAACTTTGTTATTGTTTTCTCACACAGATGAGTCCCAGCTCCCACATTAATTATCATTGCCAGGTCCTTCCAGTCTCCGTCCTACTTAAAATTCCTGCACAGCTGCAAAGCAACTGTAATAAAATGCATCTGGACAAGTGGTAGATACAAAACTGATCTCCCTCAAAAACCCTGGTGGTTGTTGTTCCCAAACCTGCCTGGTAGCACTGGCCAGTCAGCATGCCAACCGCTGTAGAAATGGTTCCCCACAGGCCTGAATCTCTGTGGAATGGCAAAAAATTCCCCATCTTGCATCTCAGTCCATCCCGGATGGCATAATTTGATCCACTTTGAAATAATTATTCCTTCAAGACAAGTCTGACCAATGCAAAGTCCCTGCAGATATTTCTATAATCAGTGTGTAGGGACTGACTTTTTGGATTTCTCCATACCTGTCCCAGGGGATCGGTTCTTCCTGGGGGAGGTTTTGGGGACACAACAACAGCGTCCACCAGACCTGAATACATTAACCAAAATCTTAGTAAGAGTGGGCAAACCCACTCCTCTGGTATGATAAAACACTGCTACCACTAAAATCATAAATGGGTATATCAGCGCTTCCAACACTGTTCAAGGATGGTTGGAAGAGGAGAAAATACCACCAACACCATTATTGAAGGAAAATACTTGAGTAAGGGTGTTCTTTTTCTGTTTTGATCAAATTAAACATTGTATGAAAGGGTCATTTGCGGCAATTTGGTTTGATCCTTCTGAAAAATAAGTTATCCAGCTCTCACTTCCCATTCTTTGTCTAAAATCTGCTGAAATTTGGCACTTCATTCTTCTGACAAAAGCACGAAATGCCCCGGTATATATGTTCCTTCCTCAAATTTTTTGGACAAATCTTCTGTTCTCTGACAATCTGTGTTTGAAACAGGATGTTGATGCTTGGGCCATAATCAGATTTTAAAGGACTATTGAACACGCCTAGCAATGAAGGCAGACCCTTCAAAACTCATGTTGCATGTTTCAAAAATTTAAGAGCAAGATTTAATACAATTGTGGACAGCTCTGCTCTTGAGACTCTGTTTTCACAAGAGCCCAGCACTTGCAACTCCAGGTGAAATAAATGCCAGGTCCTGTGTTCAAAGGACGTTATTGATGTGTGAACTGAATTAAAAATCACTGTTTAAATGCTGAAAGGCAGACATCTTTTTAGAAGCTGCATTTTAAAATCACTGCCTGGCAGTCTCCAAATAAAAGTTATATTGGAGTCTGTGCCGTTAATATTCCTTCTGCTATCATCTTAGCTTCGGCATTTGAGTCTGGAAATGTGCTCAGCCATTCTGGCTGGACACGCTGCCTGTCCAGTCAACCTTCTCCAGGAAATACTTCACCCCAGCACCTCACAGAAGCTCGTTTCGGGTGCTGATGGAAATGCACGTTCACATGGAGGTTCTGGGAAATGCTGAGGGGTGAGTTAGCATGAGCTAACTCGCTAAAATAATTTTGTATCCATTTTCGTTAATAGATCCTTCAGGAATAGGTAAAAGAATTTTGCAGAAGTGAGAGGCATCTACTTAGAAACAATTAGCAAATTCATTCAATGACACAGGACACAAAGCTCAGTTTTTTCTGTTTTGGGTGAACATAGATTGGGCATTTTGCATTACAAGGGGCCTTTTAGGACAGATACCTTGCAGAAAGGATACAAAAAACCACTTGATAATCTAAAAACATTCAAGCCTCATTCTTCCACAGCATCCTACATCTCTCAGGTAGACCTGGCCTGAGATGGGAAGGAGCCTGTGCGCAGAGCGGGTTAGGAGCACCCTCCAGGACTGGTGGGAGCCAGAAGCGCCCATGGCAGCAATGGAGCTTGGTTTGCAGATCCCACGCCTCTCTTCCTGGCTCATCAATTCCACTTTCATACACAAAATTGCCCAAGAAAACACTAGCATAAAATATCCAAGATGTCATCACCATCAAGCATTTCAAGCCCAATGCTCTCTTCATAGCTCAAAGCAGGAAGACTTGCAAACATCTAATACATGTAGGAAAAATGAATAATATATGAAAGAAAAAGCAAAAACCAGGAAACAGTCAGAAGCCTGAGCTGCTAATTGCCGTACATTCCCCATAAGAAAGTGACAGACAAGGAAAGGCTGGGTGCTGGGATGGATGTGGCAGGCAGCATGTGATGGCAGCACCGCGTCTCCCACCCTGCACCTTCCACACATGGGACAGACACGGTGACAGCGACTCTGTCCCATGACGGAGGGGGTGAAGTACATGAACGGGCGGATTCGCATGAGTATGTACAGTTTGATGAAATTGAGGGGCAGATGCCACACCTGGAAAATTCATTCCCCACAGCAGTTTTTGGGACTTGTTCTCCATATGTCTTCTCCTTGGCCCATCTCACTGCAGCCCTCTTTTCCTCTTCATTCTCAGCTTTGCTGCACTCAGCTGGAGGTCGGGAGAAAGGCAATTGCCCAAATCATTTTCCTGCACATGCTGCTGGGTGAGGTGCCCCCTCCGTCCCAAACTGAAAATAAACCAGACCTGGGCCAACAGCCCATTTGCTCCCACAAGTGAACGCAGCCCCATAGCCATCTTGTAGCTCCCACGAGCCCACCCCGCAGCCTTGGGGGACAGCTTTGCTCCCATATCTTGGGGAATACAGGCAGGAAAAAGGCTGGTGTTTGGAGGACCCTCAATGCTCGAGACCAGATACTTGACAGAGAGTAGAATTTGCAGTGCAATTTCTGGGGATTTGGCAGCTTTTCTGCTTCAAATCTGTCTCTCTTCCCGGCCGTTTCTGTGGCACGACCCCCTCCCAGCTCCTTCCCCACCGTCACCCCACAGCAGCGCTGCGCCCGCAGCCTTCCCCTCCCGCCTAATTCCTTCGACAGCTCTCCATACCCTCAGCAGCACATTTGTTAGTTGACAGCTTTTATTTTATATTTCATTTGCCATTTGTCAGCCCCGTAACACAGATTCAAGTTCCTTTTTGATGTTTTCATGTTATCTACAAACGCTTTAAAGTCGCAGCGCTTGCTGGGCTCCCGAGCTCCCATCAGCACAGGCACCTCCCTCTAGTGGTCCAAAGGCAATCACAGTTTTTCAAAAAGTGAAGCATTTTCCAGGTGTTAAGGGTCTGTCCAGCTTCCTCAGGCACCCATGTACGGGAATGATGGGTGGGCAGCATCGCCTGTGAAAATGCCCACAACGACACCCTTTGGGTACAACCCAAAACCATTCCAGCTGCTGAGCCCTTTGCAGGGAGACTGTCACACCGTCTGCCTCAAATACTGATTTTTTTTCTCAGAAAATATGGAAATAAGCAGATGATGTCCTGTGACAAAGCTGGATTCGGTCCCTGTTTTGTGGTTCTGAAACCACAAGGCTCAGTAAACATGGAATAATAATCTAATTCTGTTTTTCATTCTGCGGTTGTAGAAGTCACTTGACTGTAAAGTTAAAGTGTGATTTAAAATACTGTTAAGCTGGGAAAACTGAAATTAAGAGTCTATTAAAATTACACAGTCATGGTCACTGTACCTGAACTTTATCTTCCCCTGGTACTGCTGCTAATAAATGTCATATTTAGAGACACAATTGCAGCAGAGGCCAGTGGCTAATTCCTGCCCAGCTGTGTGCGCTGCCATTCCTGTACTAACATGCTGTGTATTCTCCTGGAGACTATGTCCAACACAAGGTAATATGGGCGAATGATTTAACCATGGGCACGTTTAGTTTAAGCACTGTACTGGAAAATCACTGCACATTTCAGAGTCTAAAATGATAGTTTATAATTTTTCAAAGCTATCGATGAATGAATTTTCTTTGCAGATAAGATCATCCGTACCTCATTGCAGAGCTGCAGTAGGGAGACAGGTTATTTGAGTAAATCGAACATGCTTTTTAGTAGTTTTCTAGCATAAGCATTGGATAGCAATTGTAGATCTTGTAGATCTCCTTAAACCTGTCTTCCTACATAGTTGGAGTCAACATAAAATCCATTCAAGATTCTCTGTAAAGAGGATTACAGATCTCAGTCTGAGAGCTGAAAAGTCTGGTAGCAAGAACATAGCAGCAAGCATCATCTCATAGGCTATAGATTGGGGGATAAGTGGTCCTATTAATAGAAAGAGCCAGGTATTCCTGGATGGAACAGTGGCCACTTTCTTCATCAATTAGTCATGGAAACAATAAGAGGTGCATGCTATTTTAGATGTGGTTTTGGCAAGGGATGAAGAATGTATAGAGGAACTTGTTATAGAAACTAACCTTGAATCGTGTGATTGGGAGTGTATTCAGTTTGAATTAAAGGGGTGGGGAAAAAAACAACTAAGCCTCTAAGTGGGGTTTTGGTTTCAAAAAGAGCAAGTTAGGAGAAACTAAGAAAGCTATTTAGGGAAGTCAACTGGACACAGGGGCTCAGGGAGTTAAATGTGGAGGAGTTGTGGGGTTTCTTTAAGTCGTGGGTCCAAAACCATGGATTTTGCAACTTAGTGGAGGGGGGAGGAAATGATAGGGAAGTCTCCCAGTTGACTCCACAAATAACAACCTGAGGAAGGATACCAGCAGTGAGTGGTGAGGTCTGAGGGTGGGAGCTAAGGGCTGAGCTGGCTCCATGGGAGAGGTGAGGAGAGCAGACAGCAGAGGAGGATTGCACCATGCCGCGGTTTTGGGGGATCCAAATAGAAAAGGTTGTGTTAGGTTTATGAATAACAGAAGGATGAGGAGAGATGTGGGGCTACCAGACAGTAAGGCTGGATCAAGGCTTAAAATAATGAGGTGTAACAGCTCCATGCTAATAGATGAACTTTGGATTAGAAAAGGCTGATGAGTGAGAGTTTTGAACTGGATATTCCCATGCCTGAGGTGAGAGCCTGAATCAGAGCACTTAATACACTGAATTTCTGTGCTGAACTGAACAAGATAGCGTGGAAACCACAGGAACGGCTCTGTTTGACCTTCATGGTACATGGGGGTTTAAAACAAATTTCAAAAGAAGGCTGAGAGATGTGAAGGTAGAGACTAGGGGGAAAAGGGACACCTATTTATCCAAGGCAGCTCCAGACAGACCAACCTAGTACCCTCTTTCAGTTAGATACCAGATACTACAGGCAAAGGAAATGCAGATCTCATCTGCATGGACTTCAGTACAGTATTTGATACAGTGCCTCCTGGGAAATTATTATTTAAGCTGGAAAAGATGAGGAGTAGTGTAAGAATTGTAAGGAGCTAAAGACTTAGCTGGGAAAAACAGACACACGTTGTGCTGAAAGGGGAGCCTTCGGGCTTGGGGAGGGGAGGGCTGAGGTTTCAGGACTCAACTTTGGAGCAGATCAAACCGATCTTCTGCTCAGTGCCCTTGGCAGAGGAAGCAGGAATGAGGTCATGAAATTACTGCTGACACAGAACTGGAAGGCAAGGGTGGTTCAGTGGAGGATCTGAAGAATTTGGTGACTTTGAGGACTGGAGCAGTAGAAATGTAATGAAATTCCAAAGTAAGGTTTCAGTTCATGCATTTGTGGGCTCAGGACTAGAATTTTGCTATATTATAGGGCTTCCAGCTGGAAGCAAGAGAGGTAGAGAAATACTCAAATACAGTCATTGTGTTGCCACTATCATGATGTAACTGCAAACTCTGAAAGATATGAGGCAATAACAGACAAAGCATTTCCACAGGAGGTTTCGCATATTATGATTGCTGCACAAGCTGTTGATCAAACCTCATCTGAAACACCATGTACAGCTGCGGTTCAAAAAGGTGAGTAAAAATTGGAGCAAGTGCAACAAAGGGGCGTGAAGAGTCTGTTCTCCAGGAGGAGATGAAAAGCTTGGCTTGTGAAGCCAGGCTGAAATAGGAGTGATTGATCTTCATAAATTAAACTTTAGGGAAGGAAGGGATCTCTAAAGAGTGATGGGAGCGCAAGAACAGAGCTGTATAGACAACCGTGAACAGATTTGGCATGGAGTTAGCTTCTAAGGTCCTGAACAGCTGGAGTCAAGTCATGTAAATCTGCCAACAGGAGCCATGGTGAAAGGACACACTGTTGTTGTCAAACACGTCTATTAAAGGGATAAAGGCTAGAGATAGTGCAGGTGGGACAAAGCGAGCTGTACCTTCTTATTCTAAAAAACACTGTGAAAAGTATGCACACTCACTTCAAACAAGCAAATCAAAGCCTTGTTTTAACTCAAATGTCTGACTTTTGCACAAGAGATAAGCAATTTTAAATGGATGGGTTTTGACGAATACCAAGAAATATTTTTTTTCGTCTCCTTGCGGAGGCCACAATTAAACAGTCTCTGTACACTGGGACTTAGAGAACAGCTGTAGCTGACTCCAAGTGAAAGATCTCTTTATTGGCTCTTGCGGGCTTTTATCTGATCTTCTGCTTCGATTGTTACATTAACATTATTACTATATCATAAAGAATGCAAAATGGCCTGTGCAGGCTTGTCCCTGTGGCGGCAGCTTGTGCCTGACCCCTGGAGCCCATCAATTTGCCTCTGGTCTGTTGTCCAGCCCTCTGTGCCTGTGCCATGTCCACCTGACCCATCATCACCTGCCATTATCAGCCCAGGTCTGGGAGGTACCAGCAAACCAAAAATGACAGTCTGGAAAGGATTTTCTCTTGTGCCATCACTGAGAGCTGAGCAGGAATGAGTCTGAACCCAAGCTTGCTGCTCCTGATGGATTCACCCCATGGAAACTCCTCGCTGGGCAGCAAATCACTGCATGGACTGGGGCCAGCCCCAGCACCGCAAATTGGGATGGCCACACAGAAGTCCAGAAGCTTGGTGGCAGCTTCTCTAAAGGACATCTTTGATAAGAAGGGATGTTTTTCCATCCTCCACAGGCATGTATGTTCAGTGCCAGCACCACACCTTCTCCTGCAGGTCACCTCCCCTTCCCTTTAATTTCTGTAAAACGTTCACTGGGATTGCTGTCGGCACAGGGATGCTCATGTGGCTCTACCGCAGGAACATATACCCTGTCCCTGAACACACACTTGATCAGCCACTTCTCTTCTGTTCCCAAAAAATCATCTTCTCTTTTGTGTAAGGAACTTGCTATTTCTGTACCCAGATCCATGTCTCTCAGGAGAATCAGCCATTAAACTCCTATCACATATTCCTGCAAATGCTCCTCGCTCTAATTAAGCAATAATTAATGGCTCCAAAGTACTAGGTGGATTCCCAAGTTCTCTGCACTATACAGTAAGTATCAAGTCTGTTTTCTGCTTTTTGATTTCAGTTAAAAAAGCTAGTAGCTCTGATACTAGAGCAGGGCAGGTTTAGATTAGACATGAGGAAGAAGTTCTTTACACTGAGGGTGGTGAGACACTGGCCCAGGTTGCCCAGAGAGGTGGTGGAGGCCCCATTCCTGGAGACATTCAAGGCCAGGCTGAATGAGGCTCTGAGCAACCTGGTCTAGTTCAAGATGTCCCTGCTGACTGCAGGGGGGTTGGCCTAGATGGCCTTTAGAGGTCCCTTCCAACCCAACACATTCTATGATTCTATGATTCTATGATTCTATTTCCTTTTAGTGTTCTTGTGTCTATGGCCATAGTACTCATCAGACATTACTATTAAAGCAGTGTCTCACTTGTTATGCACATGAAATAATAATTTAAAAAAAAAGAAAAAGCTTTCCTTAATTTATTTTCTTGGCTCTTTCCCCTCTTATGAGCTCCATGCCTAGACTCGGGTAAGAAAACTATTTTCAGAAGTATTGCAACCACAGCTGACACCCCCATCTGAAGCCCACGGCAAACACCTTGCTCCATCATGTTGTGTGTGCTCCTTGCTCAGTCCACTGGGTCCTCTGCTCAGTTCTTGCAGCAAGGTCAGAATTAAGGTGGCTTCTGTGTTGCATGGAAAATATTATTTTTAATCCACACTTTTTGTTTTCTTAATGATTCCTAAAAATACAAGACTTCCTACTGAGGGAACTCAGCTCATTATTTCAGAGTGCCTCTAGAGTACAGGCTGTACTTCGTTGCAATCCTAACACTTTGGTTTTGGCAGGGACAATGTGTGAAGCCTTTAAATGAGCATTCTTTCCTTGGTCAATTTTTTACATCTGTTTTGGACAAGACAGCAGGAAGGGGAAGTCCAGCCACCTGACAACACCTTTAACGCTGCCCTGGCAAGTCTTCCACAGGAGTGAAAAACCAAGATGTCCTGTCTTGGGGCATGTGAAAGACTTCCCATTGGTCCCCCTGCCCCTCTTCTCCATCCAGCCCAGGATCTCCAGTGCTGTAAACACTGATGGAGCAACATTCGCCATCCGTAGTAAAGACTATTTCCACCTGCCCAAGCAAACCTTTATGAATGAGGTTCTCCAGGTCACCCCTGCAGAGCTTAGGACAGCCCCAGATCTGCTGAGAGAAACACCCACTGGGACTAACCCAGAGGCACCAGCTATGGCTCAGACAGACACCCCTGGGCAGAAACTAGAGTTCCCTGGAGAGATACAGGCTCCAGGCTGGTTTTGTTTGGCCCCTCCAAATGGCCATTACAATCCACAAACGACCAAGGGACAATGCGGCTGCTGTTCAGCAAAGTCTCCAGGTGACATTCCCCTCCCTGGAGAGCAGGGTCTGAAGCTGTTATTGCCTTCACACCTTGGACATTTCCAACAAGTGGCTCGGCTCCTTGGGTTCCTGGAACACTTGGGTTTCACTGTAGCGCCATTATTCTTTGTGTCTCCAGTGTGTCTACCTCTAGGCGATTCGAGGTAGGTCTATTTCTGGAGAATTTTGCTCAAGTGGATTGGAAAATCTCCATTCATGTGGGTTGGTGGGAGCCCTGCAATGGGTTGATACAGTTCATATGTTTCTGCTGAGCTGGTAAGCACTAATATGTTATTTTAGAAAATAGTAGTTATTAGCTTTTACCATGGAAAACTTGCATTTGTGGGACTCTATTTTTACCACTTCATGTTACCACTATTTCTACCACTAATTTATTGGCTAGGCTAGGAAAACTGTTGTTCCCTGAATTGTAAGTGTTATGATGCCAACACTGAGTTCATCGTGGCTCTGGCAGTCTCTTAACATGGAGTTACCATGTCCCATTTTAACTGGATATTGTCTACCAAACAGCACAGGCAGCTGAGCTGAGTAAACAGTGAAGGTGACTGGCTGGTCAATGGTTTCCAATGAAAACAAAAGGGCTCAGTTTGCTTGTGGTTTTCATTTGGGAAATTGTGAGAGCTCACCTTATTTGCTAAAAACATCCCAGCAATAGCTGAGGCTTTCATGGAAAAGACAGTGAATTCCAAAAGTTCCACAAAATTTTGGCTCAAAAGATTACTCTGACTTAAAAGCTCCTTATTTACTATTTTATACTCTAACATTTGAAAACATCTCATTCACTGATGTCAGGAAGCAGCCCGTGTGCTGCCCGTCTCCCACCCTCTCCAGCTCCGTCCCTGCTCACAGGCACTCCCCAGACTGGAAGTCCTCCAAGCAAAATGGTCACTGCTAGCAGATACCAGGCAGAGTGAGGGTCTTTTTGAAAAGTGCACAACAGAAAACTGGAAACAAATCTTCACTGAAGCTAAAACTTGACCTGCTTGTTTACAAAGAAGTCATAGACGTTATTCATGATGGGGTAGAATCATAGAATCATAGAATGTGTTGGGTTGGAAGGGACCTCTAAAGGCCATCTAGTCCAACCCCCCTGCAGTCAGCAGGGACATCTTGAACTACATCAGGTTTGGTTTTGGTAGATCAGGTAGGGTTTTGGTCACCTGACTTCTGCCTTCTCAAAGTTTGGTCTCTGGTCGTCTGCATAGGCTCCTTGTGTAGGAAAGACAGATGTACCTGCAGAGAGCTGTTAGTCCATCCTGATACAGAGCCAAATGGTCTGAATGACCAGCAGAAGGAGCTGCTCTCTCACAGCTGACTGTAAGGGTCTCTGGGCAGCCACCAGCCTGTCAGGCGGCCAAACGCAGATGGTGCTAATCCTGCCCTTAACATCGTCACTGCCTCAGGCTAATACGTTCTGCTTTCCACAGGAAAGGACTTAGGTACGATGTGGACACAGCCCGTGCTCACTGGACCTGAGTATGCACATGCAGGAGGTGAGTCATAGCCCACCACGCTCTGAGCTGGTCGTGCACACCTGCATTACCCTCTGTAGGCTGCCCGTGGCTCAGGCTGTGCGTGCCTGTGCTATAGGAGAACCCAAGCCGCAGACTCCAGCAGCTCCACAACCACAGGACCGCATCGCTGGTGCCAGGGGATGGATGGCGATGGGTGGGCTGGGCACAGTGTGTTCAACCCACATGCACTGCAAGGGGAGAGCTCCAGTGTGTCCAAAGGCCAACATGGGAGCTCAGTGATACCAGGTGAGCTCAGAATCCTACATGGGCTGGGGGCTGCAGTCAATGTGCAGTGTGCACCCCCAGGGAAGCCTGGCAAGCCAACCTGCCTCCTCTTCCCGAGGTTTCCAGTGGAGATCAGCACAGATATGATGCACAGGGTGGGAAAGAAGTTGTTTCTGTCTCAACCCCTGGGGTTGTGAGCTCTTTGCACAGGGTCAGAGAGGACCATGTTGGGAGAAGGGAGCTGTGCACATCACCACTTTCCTACTCTGCTGTTCTCAAGGCTTTGCACTGCATTCCCGAACGGAGTGACTGCTTCACGTGCAGTGTGAGCTACTGCTGGCTTCCATGCCAGGTACAGCCTCTTGCCTCCTTCTGCTGGCTTCACAGCACACACTTGGTGCACTGAGAGCCTAAATGGGGAACAACCACCAACGGTCGTGCTCAGCACAGCACTGTGTTGGGCCTTTTGTCTTCAGGTTGCTCTTCTGTAGAGCATTAGATCAAATTCTCATGGACAATTAGAACTGGGAGAATATTAACAAAGGAGAAAATTATGCACTGAACATTTTGCTTGCAAAATTCACTGAATAAATTATTCAGATTTAATGTGGAAGAATAATGGAGGAAATAATTGAATAATGAAATATCATAAAATTAATGGACTATTCTATTAATAATTTTACATCTTGGTGTAATACAATAAAATGGTGAACAAGAAAAAAAGAAAAAATAATTAGGGTGTGTTTTGATGAAAACAGAGCAATGGGTCTGTTTACGAAACTGCATGCAGCACTGCCAGCACTCATGAATTCATCCCGACTCCTGTGATGCAGAGCGCCTGCATTGGGCATTGAGAGTCTACACGCAAATCTCAAACTTCCACCTCTGTGATGATGCCAAAAAATTCAAAACAATCACCTGAATTTGGCCTGAAATCCCCCATCCCGACGTATAACCCAGAGATTTCTAGTGCAATCTTGTGACCTTTCAAGGTCAATTTGCCATGAGATTTGGGATCACACTGGGAAACCCTTAGGAAGGCGTGAAAATGCCCGAGCAGCTGCTGCCTGCCCTTGGCTGGCTAGGGGTAGGGAAAATGCCCACGGGGTTTGCTGGGTGTTTGTGAAGCCAGTCGGCAATTTGGATTATTTCCAAAGATCTAAAGTCAGGTGAGATGAATCCCACCTCAGGAAGACTCAACGTCCTAGCAAGCCCCTTCAGGGTAGCTGCGGCAAACCAAGGGTGGGAGTCTGATCGCTGAACTGCTAATGCCTTCAATGGGTCCTGGGCATCCATATCCTTTTATTTTGCCCAATAAGGTGGTACAAACGCTTCTTTCACACCATTTACCCCAGAGCACTTGGGGCTGAGGTGGCCCTGTCTCTGCCTGCAGCAGGAGGGCAGTCTTGCTACAGACCCACGTAGCACGGCTTACGTTTCTCTTCATTAGTTACCATAACTGATGAACCCACAGAGGGTCACTATGTTCTTTAGCAATTAACTGAGCTCCAGAGACTGTAATTTGTCTTGTTCATGTTACAGCACCAAATGAATTTTGCTGTGTTTAATAATCATTCTAAAAGCAGATCACAGAGCCGGGAGGGAGAGATTGTATCAATCATTTGTTTTCTAACTCTTTCAAGGAATTTCCTACTGTGTTTAATTTCTTGCTGGTAAGTCCTACATGAGCCTCGGGATGGCGGGCACTGCTATTATTATTCATTTTTTAATCATCAGAGGAAACTATTTAGCTGCTCTAGAAAATTAGCATGCTCCCAAATTCAGGAGGAGCCAACAATTGGGAAAATGCAATTTTCACGGACCCTGTCATATTAGTCTAAATGGTCTAATTTAGGGCAGCTTCATTTAGGGATTTTTGAAGGATATTCAGCTGAAGCCCTTGGACCCCTGCTGCAGAGAATCACTTTTGGGCTATGGGACTGGGCCATTATCCCACTTTGCAAATGAGGTAGAGAGAGAGCAATTGGCTTGCCCTGACCACCGGAGGGATACTCCAGCCTCCCTAATCCCAGGCTGGGACCTAAAGCAACGGCTACCAGGGTGAGAGCACAACCTTGGCTGGTACGGTGCTGCATCTCTGTCCTGCCTCGGCTGGATAAGGAGGGGTATTAGAAATAGCCACAGAGAAACAGCTCACAAAATAGAAAGCGGACTAGAATTTGCTCTGATTAAAGAGGGGGAAAAAAAAACCCTAGCATTTTTCCTGAAAGCCAACTCAGCTTGAAGGAATCGTCAAAAATCAGTGTAGACAAATCATCCATATTCCGTTGGAAAAGGCTGCTTTTACCTCATTCCGCTTGAACTCATCCACTGGCACCGCTCCGAGGTCAGCCTCCTGGGCTCAGTGGAAAATAGCTTCAGACAGGTCCTCTGGAGGAAAAGCACCCCCCTTCAGCCTGCCTGCCTTGGCCATGTTTTTTAAAGTCTTCCCTTCCAGTAACCAGGCAATGCCCACTCGCAGCACCACTCCTTGGGATTGGCATGGCAAAGAAAACCAAAGCCCCCCAAAACCTCTTGATGATGCCTATTGGTACTTGCCCTCCAAACACCCTGGAGGACACCGCCTTGCGTGACGTTAACAGCCCGTATGCAGAGTTTATACCATTCTGCAAGTATCAGTATCAGCAGAAAATAAAAATGGTCATGACTGACTCAAATCATTGCTCCTGAGGACTTCTACCCTGCGCCAGGTGGCTTCAGAGCTGGCAATATGCCCGTCTCAATAAAACTCTGACCTGATCCTGGTGCAACGTGCTCTGGTTGCGTGACTGGTGCTTCAGAGGGTGATGCCTGCTCACAGCCACACACTGCCCTGTGCCTGGACGCTTCATCTGAGGGTACGTCCCAGGATCACAGCCCTGTGCACTGTCACTGCAGCACGATGCCTCTGATACCGGTACTCGCAGGGAAGGCAGTGGGATGGAGGTGGCCTGGCACCTTGCTCTGCTCTGCAACGATTGCCATGGGTGCACCAGCCATCCTTTTCCTTTAGGAAAGCCTTCCCGCATGAGCTGGGCTCATCTCAGTGGGAGTTTATCCTTCAGGAGATGATCTGGATTTCTGCTACAACATCCTCCAGATGTGACATATTTTGGTGTTGTGCAACTGTTCAGTGACACCCGATGGGAGACTTTTCTCACTTGGCTTTCTTCCCAGACATCCAGTGTGCAAAATTTGAAAGAAATAATCAGAAAGGAAGTTTCCATAACAATGCTGAAATCTCAGTCCTATTGGAAAAGTATTAAAATAACCTGATTTTTTTTCCAAAGCATTGGACAACTTCTAAAACGACTATTCCCTGTCCCTCTTCCTTCTTGCCATTCGCATGGCAAAGGCGTCACCACCACCTCGGTCAGTGCAGGTGACTCATGGAGAGTGCACTGTCTTTAAGGCCTGGGGGTCAGGTTTTGGGGGCCCTTTTTCAGAGGTGCACCAAGGTCGGGGTGAAGGAGAGCGAGCCCTGGGTCTCCACTAGAGGGAACTCTTGCCACGCAAAAGTTGTGCTGGTGGTTTCCGGAAAGATTTAGGCGTTTTCCAAGGCTGCAGTTGGAGCAGAGCGCACAGGGGAGATACGCGGCAGCTCTGTGAAGAGTGAGAGGGGCTGCAATGGAGAAACCCCCATACACCTTCTTTCCTTCTTTCCACTCCCTGCCAAAATCTCCTTCTGTTCGGATAGAAATGAGTGTGCACCTAGGTAAACATGATCTGCTTGAGAAAAGTTAATGTGTCTGCCGTAAGTAGAAATGCTGTTTCATCTGCCTTCTGGAGACCTTCAAAAGGGCCAACAAGTGCAGGGGCCGAGGCTGATCCAGTTGATAAAGTCTACTCGGATTCCTAAAGGCTTTTTGTAAAATCCTTATCAAAAGTTTTAAGGAAATTGAGATAACAGAGGACAAAGATAGGTTCTGGCATGGACTGGTAGCCGATAGCAGGTGGAGAAGAGGAGGCAGAGGTGAAGGGTCAGCTTTCATGGTGAGAAGGTCTCCAGCAGACCCTGTGGCTCTGTGCTGGGACACATTCATGGCCTGGAGAAGGCAGTGAGCAGCAAAGTGCCAACATTCACTGGTGGTAACAAGGTACTCAAAATAGTAAGGAGCAGAGCAAAATGTGACTAGTTTTAGGAGGACATTACCAGACTGTGTGAACAGCCAATGAAATGGGAGAGGAAATCTTGTGTAAAGTGGTACAACTGGTGACAAACACAAGGGACTCCAGGCTCACCACCTCTTGGGAATAAGGCAATTTCATGAAAGTACGTAAGTCCATCTTGGAGCAGAAGTTCTCCCACCGTCTCCAGCAGGAGCTGACACCACATCAACCCTCTGTGGCAGGAACCACCCTGTCACCCCCACAACATGCAGTTCTTGCCACACACATGGTGCCAATCTTGCATTTGCTGCCAAAATCCAGTCCCAGGGGGATCAGACCCCTCAGTGCTATTTTTTACTTGCTCTCAGGGTTTAGTTCAGATGACGTGAAATGTGTATGGCAAATACACTCCCCAGTCTTCTGTACGGCACTGCTGAGCATTAGACAACAACTTTCCTGTCTGCAGCCAGTTTATTTATTGAGGCGACCGATCTGTCTGGGCTGCTGCTTAAAGTCTGGTGCTGCTGCCTGAAAATTCAGCTTTAATCACCTCTGTCCTGCCCTTTCTTTAGGGATAGAATAATAAATGCTTGTGCTGCCTTAATGCAGAAGAAAAAAGGATCACATTGTAGTTTCCCAAGAAGCTGGGAACTATGTTGACTGAATGGCTTCATTATTAACACTTTTTCACTAACTGAGAAGACTTGAGCTTCCCCAAACGGGCTGTGCTTGCAGTGTGGAGAGGGGTAGGACTTGGCTCCTGCTTGAATAAGCAACAGGGGTTTGTGTGTACAACAGGTCATTGTGGTAGATCAATACATGCAAATTTCCACACCTAAAGTCAAAACAGGCCCTGGCTGGTGTGTTAAGTAGTGGGTAAATACTGAGTTCATGGGCTCAAGTGTTCCTCCCTGCAGGGATTTTTAGGGCTGTGCTTGATCCATTATTCGCCCACATCTAAGCCTGAGTCTGACGGAGTCGGGGCGTCGCAACCTGCGATGGAACTGCAAACCCGCTTTCTGGGCTTCTGCAAAAGCTCCTTTCATTAAACCCACCTGCAGACCTTATTTCCTATGGCTGATTTCTACCCTTGGCTGTTTGGAAACACTTCTCTCCTGAGGAGCTCTGCCTGCTCAGGCTGTGCAGACCCGCGCTGTGCTGCGCTGGCACAAACCAACTGATAAGGTTTTTAATATGAAAGCCCGCTCAGAGAGGAGAGAAATAAGATTGTCTCAGCCGATAGACCCAAGAACAGGAGCCCATAGCTGAGCACAGGCACTGTTTCCCTCTGATATGACAGTTCTCTTCTGATCTTTATTTTTCCTTGCTGAAAGCTTAGCCTCCTTACTGAGAGGTCACTGTCTTCTGCCCATCCCCCTAGTCCTGTTCCCTACTTGCTAGTAGCTGCTTTCACAAACCAGTGATGTTTGGGCTTCCTTGTCCTTTCAGGCCATTGGAGAAGACCTTCTTCCAGCCAGACAGATGCTTGCTTCTGGTCTCTCTACAACAGGTTGCACATGCATGGGCTGGAGTTGAACACTTAGAGCACAAGCCAGCTTCCTGCTCAAACCTCTGGGCATTTCCTGGGACATATCAGAGTCTGTTTTAAGGAGGTAGAAGTTGGGATGGGAAAGACTGGAGATGAGGTGGGAATCGGAGACACAGAGACAATACCACCACCTTCAGGACTTCCTTTCCTCCCCATCCATCTTGCAGATTGTTCACCTGTGTTGGCTTCAGCCTGTGCTTGTGACTTCTACGTTTCCCACCATGAACAAAGGGGGATGTGTGGAGGAGAGGGGTTAGTCCCATCATGCCTAAAAGGATGTAGCCAGCTTTCAGCAGACTGGTGGTACAACACAGCCAACCCAACATTTAGTCCCAAGGCTTCCTTGTTAAGAAGCACCAGGGGACAGTGTGTCTACCACCCAGCCTTGCCTGGCACCACCAGAGCCTTGGGCACCCTTGATGGGAAGGGAGAAATATTCAGGATTTTAGCACTTCAGCAGAGTAGCCCAGAGTTGCTCCAGCTCCATCAAGCCAGTTCTCAGGCCAGGAGCAATGCACAGAGGTGAAGGATTGCCCATTACAGAGGACATGTGAGACAATCCTAAGGGAAGCAGCAGGGCCTCTCAGCTCAGATGGTGCCTGGTGGGTCAAAACATTACCTAGATACCCAGGTTCCCTTGGTCTGGCCAACCCCTCACTGGTTGTACCTTGGTGCCTCTGTCCCTTGCAGACAGGGCTTCTTTCACAAGCAAGACATAGCTTCTTCACAAATCTCTAATGGGACTGGACAAGTGCAAAATGCTGTTGCCTTCACAAAGACGATCAGCACAAAGGGACAGGTCTGAGATCCAGCTGTATTCAATGAACTTGCAAAGCTGAGGACCACTCCGTCAGAGGGGTGGGGAGTTCAAGTTCGTGCTGCCTCAGCAGCACCAGGTGCTTGTAGCTGGCAGGATCCAGTGCACGTAACAAGAAAAGGAGGAGCTTCTAACCTATTTGCATTTAATGAGCAAAGCACATGTAGAGCTGCCATCCATGCAAGCCAGGCTCCAACTGCTGGAGCTCGGAGGGCTGGAAGAGCAAAGTATGCTCCATTGGCTTTTCTGGACCCATAAGAGGGCATATTGGATTCAGAATGTCTTTCTTGCTCTGGAGTCTTATTTTACAAAACAGAGACAAAATAAGAAAAGATCTGGAATAAAATAACGGATTGGGCCACATGAAGTTCAAATGAGTGACTCTAATAGAGCAATATTGCGCTGGATCCAGTTAGAAAGTAACTATCCCCCCCTGCCTCGTTACAGCCTGGGGACAAACTGCTTTGGCCAAGATGCACCGAGCCTGCAGATCTGTCCCCGAACCATATTCCCCCGAGTACCTAAACCAACGTGCTGTGGTGGGGCTGCGGCAGCCAGACGGGGCTGCCCTAGCCAGATAGAGCATCCCAACAGCAGCACAAGGGCAGGGAGACGGGGGCTGAGCAGCACCACAGTCCTGGGGGCCGAGCTCTGTCCCCTCTTTGTCTGACCACAGCCCGATCCGCTTGGCTGGAGGTGCCTTCACCTGCTGCTCATCAGGCAATGTCCTCTGAGGTCACCACAGCTTGGCACGTCCTGATGTGTTGTCCAAAAGCTTCTTTGCAGAGCAAGGATGGACACAAACTTTGGAAGAGAGGCTGGTGCACACATAGACTCTAATATGGGAAAATGTGGGAGTTCAGTATGAACACCCCCCTCCTGGTCATGCAGTCATGCACTTTGTCCTTAGTCACACCACAATGGCGAGCTGCAGAAGGAAGCATATATGTCCCTAAATACAGCTAGCATGCAGAGCCACCCTAGCAGGCATCCCAACAGAAAAGTGTCTCTGAGGAAGGTGGTATGGGAACCTGATGATGTGTTCTCTAAAGCATGTGCCAGCTACACAGCTAAGTGCACCCTACCAGCCTTGCCAAAGCATGAGGAGCAAAATTAAAAGCCTGACATGCCAAGTCCATGTGCTGACTGTAAGACTTGTGATACTCTCTCCACTCTCCTCTACTCTCTCCACCCTCACCTCTCCCTGGAGAGAGGCCTTTATGTCATGCAGTCATCTGGGAGACCTTCTGGAAGGGCTCTCACCATGTGTAGGTCGTGGCTGACCTAAGCTTGTCTTGCATAGGCCAACGTATTGAACCTCAGCTGTTAGCATGGCCAACATCTCAGAGGTCTGTCTAAATAGAGATATTAAGATTCCCACAATCCCATCTCCTTGCCCTTCAAATGATAAGCAAACACCTCTAAATACATTGTAATTGATTTAGACACCATCTGTTTCTTTGCTTATGTGGAGAGTTATTGATTTCAGGTTAGTCCCTGGAGTGTTTATTTTGTAGATGGCTTGCTGTGAGCTTGGTCATTCATTCTAAGATTACCCCATCCATTCGCTGAGAGCTGCACCCACAAAAAGAGAGATCACAGATCCCCAGGCTGTACCTGCTTAGAGGAAAGTCCTTCCTCTTAGCTTGTGCTGGATAACCCTACTCAAATCAGAAGGACTGCAAGGGCACGTGCCAGAGAGCAATGTCTGGTCCTTGCCTTTTCTCATGAAAAGTGCACTGTCTCTTCCTCATAATTTAAGCCTGATGACTTTGGGCAAGACACATTTAATTTGCTGTCGTGCTTTGCTCATTAAATCTCCTGAATTGCTTTATTTACTAACATACTTCTTCTAAATTACTTTATTACTTAACTAGATTTATTTATTTACCACGGATGGCAGAAGAGGAAGACAGCTGCAGCGGTTCCTTGCTGACAATCACCCAAACCACAACGTGATAGTGGCAATGAAAAAGCGCTGGATTTTGGGTGCTGCCAGCATATTGCATAAGCTCTGCACAAAGCAGCTAATGTGTCTCTCAGAAGGAGATTTCCCCAAACTCAGAGGCAGATTTTCAGATTACTTAATTGTCCTCAGATGTTGTTTG
This sequence comes from Stercorarius parasiticus, assembly GCA_013396915.1. Taxonomy (NCBI): domain Eukaryota; kingdom Metazoa; phylum Chordata; class Aves; order Charadriiformes; family Stercorariidae; genus Stercorarius; species Stercorarius parasiticus. The sequence continues at coordinate 7,919 of VWZL01002303.1, read as the reverse complement.
TCCAAAAGAATACAAGCCAGACCCCCTCAAGCACAGATTTAATGGTGCGAACAGCACAGAGTAAGCTAATGGAAAGTCTGGGGTGATTCTTGCAGTATGTTGTCTTCTAATTGACAAGATTAACAATGGATTCTGTTGGAAACCACTGAACTCCGAGCAATGAACTAAACAAATGGAGACAAAACAAATGCACCTTTAGCTTCTTCATTCCTACCAGTCATACAGGCGTGCTGAATGTTTTTGCTTAGTTTTTTTTTAATAGGTTCATTGGAATGGCACAAGCCAAGAAGAGAAAACATGCTGGTGGTTATTTACAATGCCCTGAAAGATAATGAACAACAGCCTTTCCAAGAGACCCAGAGGGAGTTTTGCTCAGTATAAGACCAGAAATGAAGCTGTATGCTATTAGAGGGTCTGATGGGAAACAGGTTTCAGGTACAGCTTCCTGAGGGCACCCAGAAGACAGTCCTTTACCTAACCCTAGTCATTCTGGATAAACAACAGCTTGCTTAATCCTACAAGAGTGTCTGCTGCTGCCTTGAGAGTAGTTAGGAGTGATGGTATCTCCAGCAATTGCAGTAAGCCAGAGCGGAAACACTTGTTCAGGAATCAACGGTTCTACATCTGCTTGGTGTCCAGTAAGTGCCCAAGGGTCCATAATGGGGCCCAGTGAGTCATGGACCCTCAGCCATAGTATATGAGTGATGGACCCTCTCTTTTCTACTCAGGCCTGGCAGACCCAATATTGAGTCAAGCTCAGCCTGCTCAGCTCATATGTCTTTTCTGCTGCAGATAAGAAGTTGTCTCCTACCCTCCTGGTCAACATCAGCATTGCTCGGGCAGGAATCAGCATGTAAGAGTGAATGGATCCTCACCAGGGCACAACAAAGAATAGTGCTTTGTCTGGTGGTCTCATGATGCAGTTTGGGTCAAACTAACTCTTCTTGTCACATCCCACCTATTTTGTCCCTAAAAGTGTGTGCTCCTGCTGCCTTCAGTGAACTAGGCCTGAGCCTTTGAACTCAAGACAATAACATTGGCGTTCCAATGAGATTTTTACAGCACATAGTTTTAAATATCCTCTTGAAATTGCATTAATTCTGCAAATTTACCATGTGGTGCTGTTACAGCTACAGCAGTTACAATCTGACGTGAGTCTCCTGGAAATTAAATGGTATGAGAGATCCTTATCGTCAGGCAGCTGGACATGTATAGCATCACTCCTAACCTATCTCATGTAAATCTCACGGCACATTATAATACATGGCTGTGTATTAGACCACCTGTGCTGGTTTCCTCCTTTACACTGTGTATTGGAGAGCAGCAGTGTGAAGGTCATCAGTGCAACCAGGAGACTTTGCCACTGCCTTCAGCTTCAGCTCTGAGGGTTTTACAGGGGGAGATTTCCAGTCACAAGGTCAAGATTTTTCTGCAGTACCCAAGGACTGCTGAGCTCTTCACCCCCTTCTCTCATTTCTTACTAGCTTGTATTTGCAGGAAAGCAGACAATTTGCAAGATCCAGCCAGAGGAGGTTCTAGCATAAATCATGCCTTCCTGCTGTTTAGTTATTTGCATTTGTTGCATTCCTAGTATTTACTTTTTTTTTTTTTTTTCTGCAGAGCTGTGTTGAGTATTTGAACTGTCAGTGGTGCTGTGCTTTCCCAAACCTTTTATCTGAGCCTTGACAAGCTGAGTTTCTGGAGGAGTTAAATGAGGAGCAAGCGCTGATGCTGCCAGGGACCGGGCATGGAAGTTTCACCATGCTCTGGTTTGTATGATTTACACTGTTTGATCTGATTTGTGACACAGCAAAATGACAGTGGCAATATTCGCTTATTTCTCACTGAAATAATGTTTTACAGTGCTGAAGCAATACGGCTTCTACGTTTGCCGCTGCTGAAGTAGTTACTTACATCAGAACGGAAGTGTAAATCTGTATTTTTAAGCACTTACATTATTAACCTACCCTAGCAATTACTGCATGAGAACCTGTGATATACTGCAGCCCTTATCCCAAGGAGGGGAAATTACTTTTATTTCTTCTGTTATGATTAACATGGAGATCAGCATTGAGCCTTACTCAATAAACTGAAGTAATTTTTCTTCTGCAGCTAACACGAGTGCTGGGGGTTTTGACATGGCTTAGAAATGGTTAAGCTCCTGTAGCTTAGCAACTCATCTGTAATTAAGGGCATCTGTCTATAAAACATCCTCCTGTATTATGGGCTGTTGTGTTGACAGGTGCTGATGGCTGCCATTAGCTGAGGTTTTGTTCCCAGAGGATGACAGAGCTCATTAGAGGCAGTGACTGCCGACCTCTCCTGGGACCAGGGGACCATCAGGCCCTTTGTGTGATGGGCACCAGCTCTCCAGAATGGTGGCCCTGGGCTCATGGCAGGGCTTGGGGTGCCCATGGCAGAGCAGGCAAGTGGACTGCACCCATTATTAAGTGCAGATTGCCAGCTGGAGCACAAACCCCTGTGCTTCTGGGGGTCTGGAAGTGGCTGATACAATACTAAGAAATACCAATTTCTTTATGTTTCACAAGTGTTCTTCAAAATTCTTGGAAAGGTAATTTGACTTGTGCCTGCAAATCTCCTTAGGCCTACACAGCACTAATAGCTATGCTTCGTTCTCCGAACAAGCTGGATTTTGCTCTTTGCTAATCTGAAGAGGGTCAAGGGTAAAATTTCCACCAATTTTGTATTCCAAGGGGGACTCCAGGGAGAAGTTACAGCAGCCTAAAGAGGGACAGACGCATTCCAGAAATAACACTTGTTCTCTTAGCACAGGGAAAAAAAAGGGCACACTTGGAGCAAGATGTTTATTCCAAACATCAAATAATTTATTTCCAGAGCTTGAAGGAACTCTTACTGATTTCCAAGAAAACTTTACAAGGGTACTTTAAAGGAATTCAGTAACTTTAAGGTAATGGTTGCCACTGGGCTTCTCACAAGCACCAGCAGGCAAGGAGAGCCTGGGAGAGTCAATCCAAATTTCAAGGTTCATTTTAAGGCCAGAAGGAACCCCAAGCCATGTAATACTGTATTAACTTTTTCAACTTTCACTTATCTTTCAAGTATGGCTACAAGAGCAATAGCAAAGTATGTTTTTCCTTCTCCATGCATCAGATCAAATGTACTGCTGAAATTTGCCAGGTTTCCTATAATTGATAGTGTGCAGCTTATTAGCTTTTGGTAGAATTCATGCCATTTATGGAGTCCACCACATTGTCAAGCCTTTGTTTGTATGATGAGGTGGTCTCTCATCAACAGTACCATGCAATTTGAAATGAAAGCTGGGCTCCAGTGGGTTTTATTATTGGCTTGCTAGAAATACAACATGACATAACAATTTCTTTTTCTGTAGATAAATAGCCCTGGAAATAATGTCACCAAAGCTTGCTGTTGCTTCAGGATGGATGTTCCCAGCTATGGAAAACAAACATCTTGGCTTTGGTTTGTTGCCTTATTGCAAGAGGTGCTGCCCATTGCTGAGCTTTGGCCTTTACATACCAGTGGGAGGTCACTGTCCTGTGACTCCCTTTATATGACTTTTGTTCAGAAAATATTTTTGAAGATTGCTAAGATTATCCATGATTCATGCCAATAAGGCCTAATTTGTTGTACACAAACATTTCCACTTTGTAGCAATTTCCCTGATCTCTGTGTAAAAGCAAAGAACACAGTGGAAGCTTTTATTTTCCATGAAAAGCAGAAACATTTTAGCTGTCAAGTTTTGCTTTTCATACTCTGCATCTCATAGGTAAAACTGGGACAACTCAACGGCATTGTCAAGCTGTCTGGATCAGAAAAAACAAGCATGCAGACAAGAATCATCTGATAGGAGAAACAACCCAAAATATTTTTTTCTGGTGGTTGGAGTCTGCAATAAGCATTGGGGATCTATCCCTAGACTGGTATTGCAAAGTGGTCAGACAATATTTAAGTATGTTGCAGCTAAAATTATAAAGTTTAACTGACAGTAGCCAATATGGGTAAGTGCAATGCATACTGCTCCATGAGCAAATAGCAGCCAGCAGGATGGGATTGACCAGGGCAAAAGTCAATCATGAGAACTGGAAAAGCCAACTGTATTAGATAAACATCTCAACAAGACAGAGCTTGCTGGAATAGAGACAGTAAGAAACACACATTTTATCCCCAAATTGTGCAATTGCATTAAGTTTCCATACCCCACCCTGCTGAATTCCTCGACCCTCCCAGTCATCACCATCTCCCACCAAATTCTGCCTGAGTTTAATCACTAACAGCTAGACAAGGTGGGCTGTGTGTCAGAGCCCAAGCATCCAGCTTCACCAGGACTGCTCCTAGATGAGTGCTGAATCATGCCGGATAGCAGGATGTCTTCTACATCTTGCCAGATGAAGAAGATGAAGAATCTATTCCAGAAGAAAAGTAGAATTATGTCAACAGCCCAGTGAAGCATTGTGCGCACATATAATGTATTGGTGCTGGTTTTGTACTGAAGTAGAAATGTAGAAATGCTAGGTGAGAGCTGTATTTCATGTAAAAATGCTAGGGGAGAGCTGTATATCTTCTTGAGTATCAAATGTTTCTTAGAGTAGAAGCCAAATCATAGCACCTGACTATAAACACAGCTTAATCCAGACAATAGACTGTGAAAGACAAATCAAGAGATGGTTTCTTATTATCTTAACTCCCCCTGAACAAGAAAATCCAGTCCTAATGCCTTCATTAACAGTCATTTCATAATGACCCTGGACAAACCTGTCATCAGGACTCGGCCGAGGCGCTGTATGGAAGAACTTAAGGGCAAGATGTTTCAGGTCCTTCAGACTCCACCAGCAGGACATTCCTTTATTATCAGTCCTGTTGGTAGCAGTGGCTGTCTGCACTGCATGGACCTAGCAAATAGATTAGCACGTATGTGTCATTTAGCAATTATTATTCCTTCTAGTCTTCCTCACTTTTCCTAGTAGCATTGCCATCAGAGGCCCTCAGAAGTACCCGCCCAGCACTGCAGGGGACAGTTTTGCTTTGGTTCACACGGTCTGTGTGGTTCATGTCTGCTTTACTACTGATCCTAGCTGCACCGCCATAACCCAGCTGGCAATCTCTTACCAGCTGGCAGAGGATTATTGCAGTTTTCCAACATGCGGAAAGCCTGGACTATCACTTGTCTAACTGGGCCAGATCCCCCTGCATCCATGAAGGAGGCAGATTTGCTTTTAGGCTGTGGGAAGGAAGCTTTCTGCAGGAGCGTAAGTGGTAAAAATGGAGCAACTGCCAGTCTTGCACCCTTCGGGCACTTCATCTGAGGATGTAGACACAGTCCTACTTGGAGCATTGGTCACAAGGCAAGCTGCAAACCTCCTGCCTGGCCTGGTTCAGACCTCTGCAGCCCCGTGTTACCCACGAGGAGCTAGTGCCAAACAGGAGCTGTGCCAGGAGAGGCTCCTGGGATGGGCAGGGATGGTGGCAGAGATCAAACATCCAGGCTGTGAGGACACAGCACTTGCTCTTCTAGTGCTCACTAGTGTTGGAGGCAAAAGCACAGGTGTGGCAGTGGCAGCTCTGGGTGCATTAGCTGATCTGCTTGTAAAGTCAGCAGTAACGACTCCTTTCCAGGACAGCTCTCAGCATTGCAAGAGTCTACCACTGAGGTGAAGATATCAAAGTATCTCAGGAAACACTGATTTTGAGAAATGCATTTGCAGCAGAGTTTTGCTCAGGAAAGCAATGGGGCAGACTTTCCAGCACCAGCAAGCCTTTCGCATTCACACCACTCCATCATTTTCCATTACCAGAAGCACATTTATTTCTCATCAAAGTGCTTCCAGCATCAGTATGCATTTAAACCATATTATTTTTCAAATCAGGGCCTGAAAACAGCCTGTACCAAATTGTTTCCCCTATTTCCTTCTGCCAACCAGTGTCTCTCATGGCTCAGCCATGTGTTCCCAGGCTACAAGCCCAGCTGCTCTTGTAAAACACGCTCCAAGCACATGTTCTTGCATGGGATGTTCATTATTATTTTCAGAATTATGTTATTGGTGTATGTCCTCTCTGCATGCCCCCGAAGGGCCGCTTTCAGCAGGATTTGTACAAAGTTGCTTGATTGGCTTCAAGCTTCTTTGTGAGTTTACCCAATGCCAAGCTCAGGCACTGAACCCATGCCAGGTAATTCATCATTTCTCCTTAAATGCTATAGACAGAATCATGCTCTTAGCTTGTCAGATAAAGGCCTGAGAATTGCTTTTCAGCCCACCTAATGAGGGTTTGTGTTTTTCTACACTTGGAAGGATGGATGGTCTTAATTTCCGATTTCTTTCAAAGAGAGCAATTTTCTTCCACAAAAAAGACCAGGAATAATAGATACAATGTGGCTTATTCTGAGTCACCCTTTAACCATTTGTACGGATGTTTTCTCTTTGTACATCTTCAGACTAAGAATCCTCTTTAGCTGCTGACGTATGTTTTCCCCTGCCAAGAGACATTTATGTGCCTAAGGGTTTCACACACAGCCAGCATCCTCTCCCAGACTTTCTGCAGGCTGACAGTCCCCAGAAATATTGCCCTCAAATTTGAGGTACTCCAGACTGGGCTTTCCTACCTAAGATCTGCAGGACTTGCCTCCTTGATGTGAAGAAGCCAAGGGACTCTGCAGGGAAAGAGCTTGCTTTCCTCTGTGCCTGGATACCATCCAAGTGACAGCCCAGTGCACAACACTAAGGTGGAGACTCTATATGAGGTCTCCCAATCAGCCTGGCACTGCCCGTATTTATGATTTCTGTGCGAATATTCATGGGGATGACAGGGTTTCTCATTGTCCGACATTTGGTCAAATGCTAAATACAAGGTTCTGTTCCACTCCTCTGCTTCTTGCTCTCTCCACATTCACCCCATATTTGCCAGTTTCATCACTAGATGGGAACTTAGACTTTGAGGAGTGGCCAGTCACACAAACCACCAGATTCACTCTGTTTCCTTGAGTTGGCATCCTGAGGGCATACCAAGGGAGTATATTTTCTTGATAAAGCAGCAGGGAAGGAAGAAAACAAAAGATGATCCATCTGCGTCCTGCCACCTCTGCAATGAGAAGGAGAACGGGCTGAAGTGTCCCTGCCTTGCTCACTGCCAGTGGACAACCTATCTCAGTTTGCCTCAGCTGGGTAAAACACAACCCAAAAAACCACTCAGTTGAAAGAGCTCCAGACAGTAAAGGTGTATGCTGGAGCTACAGCTTACAACTGACTGTTCTATGTGGAACAGGGAATCCAGCACAATCTCATTGATGGAAATGATTGCTAAGGTACTACCTAATGGCAGGAAAGTTTCCACTTTCCGATCTTTCCCATATGACGGGGCAGACATCAGCCAGATTTGGGCAGGCAGTGTGGTTGTTGGAGAAATATGGGAAGGGTACAATTAACCACTGTAAATAGTACAGAAGATGTGGCCCTGGAGAAAGAACAGGAGTATACCATAAATTAGCCAAATAAGGGAATATGGAGATAAGCACAAAGGGAACAGAACTGCTGACAAGGACAGAGAAGTCACTTGAACTTTGAGTGAACTATCCTAATTAACATAATAAAAAACGCAACCTTGGGTAAGGAAAGCCCCCCATTAACTGAAGCCCCCTCCTCATGGAACATGCCTAGTGGAAAGAGAGGACGCTGTGACCTTAAGTAGTGACGGGGCATAAAAGGAACAAACAGAATGAGGGTGGTGAAGCCCCACTGCAGAAACTGCTAATAACGGCTGCTTAACTGTTGCTCCCAACACATAAACGCTTACCAGTGTTACCTGGGGTGAGCTAGCTTTGTGGATGAATCACCTGGCACTCTCCTCTATGCAGAAATTCAATAAACAAACATCTCGCCTCTGAGTGTCTATCAGCTCCTTGCAGAGTGGGTGAAAGAACCCAGATT
>VWZL01002302.1:126442-181878 GCA_013396915.1 Stercorarius parasiticus | reverse complement strand
AATGGAAGCATGCAAGTCCTGTCGTTGGCTTCAGGGGGATCAAGAAAGTTAGCAGTCACCAAAGTATTACACAGCTCAGGACATCTCTCTAAGTCAGCTGAGCACTGTATCAGAGGGCATAGTTTTGTCAGGATGCAGAAAATAGACCTTTTGCAGAAAAAAAAAAGAAAAAAGAAAAAGAAACCTTACCACTCGAGCAGAAGGAAAAAAGAAAAAAAATTCAAACAAAACAAATAACCTGAAGTTTTCTGTACTAGAATGTTACTAACCCAAGCCTGCCAGCGATCTTCTACTTGCCCAACCCTCTGCTCTTCTGCGTTGCCTAAGTCTGTGCCCTGATAATCCAACCCAGCGTAACCAAAGGCCGACGCTGCCTTGTGAGGCAGACCTGCTGCCCTGTTTGCTGTGTCCTGTTTGGCAGCTAACTCTTCACCTAAGACACACACTATTGCTTATGTTCCCAGATCGATTGACTGAACCTTTTATAAACAGGAGTAGGGAACTTGAGATTGTCTTGCAAAGGTTCATGGCATGAACCCTTGCATACATCCAGGGATATGCCACTCCACACAGACTTTCTTGCAAACAAAAACACTCACATGAATGCTTACAGAAAATGTTACCGAGGTGAGTTCATCACTATTTTTCTGCACTATTTATCTTGTTCTTGTATCAACTCCTATTTGTCACAAGAAACCTAGGAGGCACTGCAAGCTTTTCAAGGCCAACACACAGAGTCCTGGTTACATGACAGGCACCGGGCAGGCATTATAAGAATAGGAGAATATCAGAACACATTTTTTCTTGTTGTTTTAAAACCATGGTTGTAAAATGTCAAGAAAGCAGCTATATTTTCATTATATATAGAACAGAACACTAGGTGATCAAACTGAAAGAGATTGTTTATAACGCTTATTATTCTCCATCTTTTTTTCTTTTTTCCTTCTCCATTAATTCCTAAGTTTCATTGATGGTCTCTCTTGGATGTCAGGGATCACAGTCAGTTCAGCCTGGGCATGTTCCAAGGTGTGGGCTGTGAACTCCTTCACGAGGCAGGTGGAGTTTTCCTTATCTTGATGTAGTTTACCTTGCAGTCACACTAGAAGCAAAATGAGGATGCCTTCCATCCAAGGCAGCATTACTACCCTGTTGTAAATAGCCTCATTCTCTCCTGACGCTGTGTTTTGAGGTTCAGCTCTCTTGAAGTGATGCCAGAAGGGCAGCTACTTTAGTAGGGTCTGTTTTTCTTGTCCTGTCTTTGGAATAAGTTACAGTACAGGACTGCATCCTTTTTCCTCCATGAAAAGTATAATTTTCATGGAACCAATAGAAGCGTTTTGTTTTGTTTCATCCCAGGATCTTCACGCACCTCCGGTTCCTCAGCAAGTTTACCATCACTTGCACATCACACAACCCTATTACTTCCAGGTGAAGATCTTTCTCCACTTCAAGGACCAATTCCTTTATACAGCCATTATGGTTTGAGAAAACCTATATCAATTTGTTGTCGTTTAGACAATCATTCTGTCACCTGATGACCCCTCCTGACCTGGGAATGGGAACCAGGGAAAACAGGGAAACACGAGGGTTGAAATATAAATAGATTTAATAGGATAAGACCAAATAATTAACAATAATACTAAAGAACCAGTATTAATTCCAATACTAATATAAGATATACAAGAATTATACTCAGCCAATTCTATCAGCAGGAAGCTGTGCACTCCCAGCAGTGGGCAGCAAATGTCGGACACTGCCAGCACTACGGTGGCTTTGGGAGCAAGGGAAGGGCTCAGGGTTCTGGCACAAGGGCAAGGAGTTTTCTGGACCACTGCCATCAAGGAAGAGAGAGAGAGACCACGCGGCAAACTTTCTAATTTATATTGAATGTGACATTCATGGTATGAAATAATCCTGTTGGCCAGCCTGGGTCAAATGCCCAGGCCTCGCTCCTCCTCATCCCTGCACCTGGCAAGGCTTGAAAACACTGAGACCTTGAATCCCACACAGCCTAGCTGGCTATAAATATTTTCACGAATTCAGACACTACAGTCTTCTAAAAGTCCAGTTTTCCCAAGCATTAGAAGATAAGCTAGTCCTCTGTCACTCAACCCAGGACAACAGTTTAGCTGCATCCATGCACACTATTCAGGATACTATTGTAATCAACTCCTTAGAATTTCCCATTTTGCTAACATTGAACAAAATCCCAATACAGAAGTTGGCCACTGTAGTTCTAACCACATCCCCAGCAGGAGCTCTGAATCAGTCAGTGTTTTATTTACTCAGTAAGAGAAACTCTTTAGTGCAAGAAGAAACTAATTTCTTTCACCCATTTGCAAAGTCATAGCACTAAAACTTGTGTAATCCACGACCAGTCAAATCCCTTAAACAATGAAAATTAAGCCATTAATTTTGAAACCACATACATGTAACACCTGTTAAGTATTTTACAATACTTTGGTTTATCACTTAATTGTGAAGAAAGTTCTATTCAGAGTGAATCATTTTATGTAACCAAGTCCCACTTCCCATTAAGCACTTGGCATTTCTCAAAACTTCAGCTCTCAAGCCTGTCCATGCACATTTTTTCAATTTTCTTTTAGTCAATAGTATTAGAAGTTCCTTTACTCCACCCAGGGGTAGGTCCCAGGCCAGAACAGTATTCTCATTGCTGTAAAACCTAAGTTTTAAAATCTTTGCCAACACTTTTTCTTTTAGTGCTAATATTACTATTTCTAGCACTCCACAGGCTTTGATGTAGCTGGGCAGAAGTACCCTATAAAAACCTTTAAAAGCTTTCCTTAATTACATATTGCTACACCACCCAACGTACTCATGCCTATAAAGGAATTGTCTGAGCAACCGGTTATTATTATCTGCACCCTCTTTGTAACACCACATGAAGATACCCATCAGCAATGGGCTGTGAATACATTGCTCTGTATTTTGCTTTTTTTTTTTTTTTGCATTTCTTCCCTGAGGACTGGGATTTTGTTGCTGTGCCTGCTGCACACCTGATTTGAAGGTGACCTGCCCATTTTGCAATAGCTTGGGTTTGCCAGCAGGCTTGCAGTGCCCAGCAACAATTATTTCCCTGATAACTCAGCTGTAATTATATGATCTCTCTAGTCTGGTAGAATCTATTTTTTTTGGTGGAGATTAATCCTGTATCTTTCAACAGAAAGAACAGACTACAGATTAGGATCCTACGGCACTTTTAGTCAGGCCGTCAAACTTTTGGTACAAACCTTAGGGGATGAAAATTTTTTCATCCCAGCTGACACCAAAATACTATGTCTTTTAGTGTTTTAGATTATTTTTTTTTTAATATCAAGAACAGAACTCTTCACATTTCTCTAACCATTTCATCTTTCTACTTCTTCCACTTAACCATACTTTTAGGTGGTTGATAACTAGGTAGGACTTGTACTACTTTGAATGCCTTTTACCACCATCTCCCTTATAAGACACAAACACACAGACAGGGGACACTCAGCAGTGCTGGGGACACCAGCAGAAGACCTTGTGTTTCAGGTCCAGGAAAGGTATTTAGCTGTTGATTTCTCACACTGTTTTTGTAGGCTTTTCCCTCCCTCTGTATCCTTTTGTAACTGGCCTCTTAAGAGCCTGCAGATACACATTTTGTTCAGCATGCACATTAGATAACATCGCAGTAACATGCGTGGGCTGACATCAAACAGGCTAACTTGTTTCAAAGCTTTTTTAAAAGTACAGTCCCCCACAAAACCAAACCCTTCAGTTGCCGTTCTGAAAGTAGCACAAAAACAGGAGTGGTGTGTAAAGCACAAGAGTGTTTGTTTGCCTTGGATCAAAGACCTATTGCTGCAGTATTTTCCCTTGTAAAGTATTTTTTCCTATCTATGAATCTTCCATAAATCATTACCATGATTCATTATACACCTATTAGTTATTTATAACAATATATTCACAGATTAACATGAACAGTTTGGGGCTATAAAATATTCAAAACACTTAATGAGTTGTATGGTACAAGGAGTAGGAGTGCAATTGTTTGTTCCATAATTGAAATTTAAATAGGGGAAATTACAAGTCTGAGAGCAAGTAATGCTCAAAATTTTATGTTTTGGGAATCATTTCAACAGCTACTTTTGCACCCCAGACAGACTTAAACAAGCCATATGCTCAGAAACTAGTGCTTTCGCTGAGAAGCTGGATATTTTTTAGATGTTCATAACACTTTGTTGCACTGTGTGCCTCCAAGGCTTTCTAATATTTAATAAGAATGCTAAAATTCTGTTCTCCTACACTGTATGAGCCCAGGAGGACATTCAGCATGGGCTGTTATAGGAGCTACCATGCACAGCTAGAAGCAGAGTTATAAGTGGAACAGCCCAAGCCACTGAGGGGACCTACAAAAGCAAGAAGGAAGTGACACCAATCCTACAGATCTCCTGGGGCAGAACCAGAATAAGAACTGTCGCCAGAAGAAGCCCACAGGGTCAGGGTCACTTTGCCAGAAGGAGCCACGCTGGGTCAGGCTACAGGGAAGCATTACTTTGCTAAAGCAAAAGCCAAGGAGAAACACTGTGGCTGGGCCAGAAGCCACTCTCCCTCCTGAGAGGCAGCCCAGACCAAATGCAAGGAGAGACCAAGATAAAGATCTCACTACAGCCTCCACTATCCTCTAGCAGCAAGATCCCAAAGCCACTCACCAGTAGTGCAGCCCTCCTGGCTGGGTCAGGCATGTCTCCACAGACCTCACACCATCCAAGGCTTGATGTATCCACCCAGGGTTCAAGTAATTCCTTTGTACGTTGCTTCCCCCGTTGCAGAAAAATTCTTGTGAGCACCTTCAAGTTTTAAATCCCCCCCGGGGTATTTGCCAGGGGAAGGCTACCGCCAGCCACCCCAAAGTCAGCAGAAACCACTTCTAAAAGCCAGCCACCACATCTTCTTCTCCTACAGGGCACCTACCCTAAATACAACAAGCAGCAGGTGCCAACAGAAAGTCTGATTGCACAAACCAGCCCCACTTCATTTGCTCCTTAAAAACCTTCAGGTGCTAATAATCCTTATGGTCTTAATGAATTACAATCCCTACCAGCTTTTTCTATTTTGGTGTAGGCTAGTGCTACTCAGCCCAAAGGGAAAACAACAGTGCTGCAGCAGCAGTTTCGAGCATCTTGGCTAGCTGGAAAATTTTCCCTTTGCTAAGGGCAGGAGAAAGCTGCTCCAGCTTTCTTTTTGGCAGAGATTTTCCTGCTTTCATATAATTCATACACCTTTATGCCAAGCCAGTGCTGTTGTTCTTGATGTCGTCAACCCAGAGGCATGTCAGCACAATGATAATCATAGAATCATACAATGGTTGGAGTTGGAAGGGACTTTAGAGATCACCTAGTTCCAACCCCCCTGCCATGGGCAGGGACACCTCCCACTAGACCAGGCTGCTCAAAGCCCCATCCAGCCTGGCCTTCAACACTTCCAGGGCTGCGGCATCCACAGTTTCTCTGGGCAACCTGTTCCAGTGCCTCACCATCAGGAAGAATTTCTTCCTAATATCTAATCTAAACTTCCCATCTTTTAGTTTTACCCCTCACCCTATTGCTCCACTCCCTGATAAGGAGTCCCTCCCCATCTTTCCTGTAGTAGTAGATTTTTTTACTACTACTTCCTTTACGTAGTAGAAGGCTGCTATAAGGTCTTCCCGGAGCCTTCTCTTCTCCAGGCTGAACAAACCCAACTNCAATCCATTCTCCACCCAGCCTGTATTTGTGCTTGGGGTTGCCCTGACCCAGGTGTAGGACCTTGCACTTGGCCTTGTTGAACTTCATGAGGTTTGCACTGTTGCACCTCTTAAGCCTGTCCAGGTCCCTCTGGATGGCATCCCTTCCCTCTAGCGTGTCAACCGCTCCACGCAGCTTGGTGTTGTCGGCAAACTTGCTGAAGGTTCACTCAGTCCCACTGTCCATGTTGCTCACAAAGATGTTAAACAGCGCCGGTCACAGTACCAACCCCTGAGGAATACCACTCGTCACTGCTTGCCACTTGGACATTGAGCTGTTGACCTCAAATCTTTAAGAGTGGCCATCCAGCCAATTCCTTATCCACCGAGTGGTCCGTCTGTCAAATCCATGACAAGGATGTCATGTGGGACAAGACCAGGTAGATGATGTCAGTTGGTCTTTCCTTATCCACCAATGCTGTAACACCATTGTAGAAGGCCTCCAAATTTGTCAGACACAATTCACCCTTAGTGAAGCCATGTTGGCTGTCACCAATCACCTCCTTATTTTCCATGTGACTTAGCAGAGTTTCCAGGAGGATCTGTTCCATGATCTTTCTGGGCACAGAGGTGAGACTGACTGACCTGTAGTTCCCCAGTTCTTCCTTTTTTCCCTTTTTAAAAATGGGAGTTATGTTTCCCCTTCTCCAGTCAGCGTCAACTTCACTGGACTGACACAACTTCTTGACTATGATAGATAGTGGCTTAGCAACTTCATCCACGAGTTCCCTCAGGACCCGTGGATGAATCTCATCAGGTACCATAGACTTGTGCACCTTCAGATTCCTTGGATGGTCTCAAACCTGGTCTTCTTCTAGCCCCAGTCTCTGCCTTTGCCTTCTGCAACTTGGGTGGTGTGGCTAGTGCACTCGCTTTTGAAGGCCGAGGCGAAAAAGTCATTGAGTACCTCAGCCTTGTCCATATTTAGGTCTCCTGTTTCCTTCTAGAGAGGGCCCACATTTTCCCTAGTCTTCCTTTTGTCACTGACTTACCTATAGAAGCTTTTCTTCTTACTCTTGATGTCTTGATTTAATTCTGTCAGGGCTTTAGCTTTCCTAACCTGATCCCTGGCTGCTCAGACAATTTCTCTGTATTCCTCCCAGGCTGCCTGTCCTTGCTCCCACACTCTGTAGGCTTACTTTTTCTGTTTGACTTTGTCCAGGAGCTCCTTGTTCATGCATGCAGGCCTCCTGGCATTTTTGCCTGATTTCCTCTTCATTGGGAAGCATCGCTCCTGAGCTTGGAGGAGGCAATCCTTGAACACCAACCAGCTTTCTTGAGCCCCTCTTCCTTCCATGTCTTTATCCCACAGGATCCTTGAAGAGGCCAAAGTCTGCTCTCCTGAAGTCCAAGGTAGTGAGCTTGCTGTATGCCTTCCTCACCACCCTAACGATCTTGAACTCTACCATTTCATGGTCACTGCAGCCAAGGCTGCCGTTGAACTTCACATTCCCCACCAACCCCTCCTTGTTGGTGAGAATAAGGTCCAGTGTGGCACCTCTCCCCGTTGGCTCCTCTGTCGCTTGGAGAAGGAAGTTATGCTCCCATACTCTCTCCTGCAGGGTAATCAAGGGAAAAAGCCTATTTCCAGAGTGTGCTTCCTCTGCAGCCCTTCTTCACTTTCAGCTTGCCACAAGAACCCATCTGGAAAAAATCTAGCCTCAATATCAGGAAAAGGGAAAAGCATGTTTCTAAATGAACCTCTGAGGTGCAAACTGGTCAAGTCATCTGCATAGCCAACATGCACCTCTCCAAATGGTACTTTCCCTATCTTACTTCCAGGGTAACCCCCGAAAAGGCAGACATACAGTATAATCGTAACACCACTACAGCCTGGCCTCCGCTGACACAGCACAGTTGCAGCCAGACAAGCAGTGGGCATCACTTCAGCTGCCTGGTTTTACACGGCCAAATGCAGTAGTAGCACTGGGACCTCAAAGGCATCAGATCAGACTCTGGTCATACCGGTGTATGCTGATGTGTCTGCACTTACTTAATTTTATATTGTATTGTCATGGAGGAGACAGGAATCAACGCCACTGATGCCACCCTTTTACAGCTTCATATTTATTAAGGTTGAGAGTAAATAGGGAATTCTGCCCTATTGACTTCAGGAACTGTTTTTCCTGGGGCTAGCCAGCTCTAGCTGTAGGAAAACCATCAGTATCCCTTTTATCTCTTTTTAGGCAAATGGTCAAACTTTAGTATGGTCACCCTTAAACGTTCAGCATGAAGGATTTCCATGGAGCTTGTTGTAGTCCTCCTGGCAGGCATGGGAACCGCATCCCCCTCCAAAACTCCTCAGCAGCTTTTTTCAGGAGCGTCTAGGGATCATCCATCTGTCATTAAAGTGTTAATTCGATTCATTAACATAGAAAATATTCACCATTTCCCACTTTGGAGGAGATGGGCTGTGCCGTCCTTTTAATAGAACTCTGCTGGAAATCAAACACAATTTTTATTCAGGGGAATGATTACTGTGTCTTGTTTAATTCTTGCCTAACAAATGTCAGCACTAATGTATTACAGATTATTCAGTCAATTTGATGGTTCCAGGTGAAAGAAAGGAACACAAATCTCTTCTTTTAGTGTAAAAAGGGTCAGCTGGATGACTTCCACTGCAGGAGCCGAGATGAGGCTTGACATGAATCAATCAAGCAGGCTCAATTTTACAGTTATAGTGCCTAATGCCTAAACATGAGCGTATGGGTGGAAATTAGCACCCGATTATGAGCATACATGATCTTCCCTTGGAAGACAATAATATTGGCATTAAGCTTCTCAAGAGGGAAGATGCTGCTGGTTTTTAATATGTCTTAAATTATGTCAGGAAAAACACTGGAACATCACACAAAAGCCACAGTCAGTGTATATTGCTATCTCATAGAGCTGGAGATCTTTACAACAATATTGACACAGGAGCAGGCAAGCAAATGTCAGCCAATATAACATATGAAATACTTAACGTAACCAATTTTCAGCTGTCAATCAGCAGGGAATAATGACTGATGCAAGGAATCAATACACCACAATTGAATTCCAGCTCACAAACTTGTTTCGTTCTGCGCTATAAAAGACTGTCAAATGTCACACCCCAAGAGATGCAACAGGATTCCAAAGATTTATTTATTTCAAGCTCTGAAGTCTATTAGCAATAGTGCTCCTTGTGCTATTGGAAAAAGAGCTTTGATGACATTAAATTTTCAGAAATGACAACTCATTGCATTGGGAGCCAATTAATTATACCATTTTATATCATATTTCAGCAATCTCCTACCATTTTACTAGTAAGTAATTACACATAATTATATTTTAAGAAATCATTGTGACTTTAAAGCTTCAAGTAGTTGATTGCATTATACAGCGTATTAACTGAATATTTTTAAACAAGTTGTTTTGTACTTTTGATAAAAATAATATAAAAAGAAAGCTCTCTGTTCTTTGAATTCAGATAGCTTAAATGTTTAAATTAGAAGATACTTCTCTCTCGGCTGAATGAATAAGATTTACTATAGAAGTGTAGAGAGCTGTGTGTTACCCTGTATATTATCCTGCACTGTTTTTTTCTTTTTATTTAATAAAGGCAATGGAAAAAAAAATACTCATTTTCATACTCCACAGTACTGTAGTCTGATGAAAGGCAACACAGATATCAAAAGGAAAGAATGAGAGGATGCAGAGGTGAGGCCTGCAAGAGTCATAATATCCAAAGACTATATATTGTCTATATAAAAACATGTGAAATATATCCATAATTTAAAGAGAAAAATGAAATCCATAGGAGGCTGATTGTAAAGTACTTGAAACATAAAAATATACTCCTTCCATAACATAATCTGGTTTGGTAATAGACGACCCATTCGCTGCTTCATTCCTGACTTCTACCTATTGTAACTTTCCATTTTTTCCTTCCTGCAATCCTTCCTTATAAAAGGAAAATGGATGGCAGTAGCCGCTTTCTCTCTGGTTAGCCCCACTGAAGCTGGTGAGGCTCTGTGCAAGACTGGGTACCCGTCTGCATTTGGATGGTGGAATCTGGCCCACAGTAATTATAAGACTATTAAAATTAGCATATTTTCTTTACCTGAGGCTGAGAGTTAATTAAAATCTGACAGTACAATGTATACAGAAGACAAACACTACTGTATTTTCTTTCCAATACATGGATATATAGTAATTCATTTAACACAGAGAAGCTCATGCTGTTGAATGTGCTTATTAAAAACAGCAAGGAAGGTCAGGGGCAGTGCTTGCTGTATCCTTCATTTGTTCTTCACCAAAAATGATATAACTGAACTGCAAAAGTTGAGATTGAAAAGCCGCTAGCGTGTTGTCTAATTTCAGCCACAGAAGCTGCTGTGCACTCCGTGACTTTATGAGGGAATAAGATTACAGGTCACAAGAGCTTCTTTATTTCCCACCTGTAGCTTCTAACAACATTTTATTAAGGATTTTCCCATCTTCTCTCTCTGACCTACAGGGGACAAAATTCTAACAGCTGTTACAGGACCCGTACCGAAGCGGCATTAACACAGATTAGCAGTTCTGGAAAGTAGTATCATTTTATCAGGACTATATTTGTGACTGCGAACTAATATTTTTACAGCGCTTGCGAGATAAATACAGCATATCATTATGTAAACAGGAATAAAGGCATTTAATACAGTTAAAAACTTAATGCACCATGCTTGTTTTGTCTAAATTCACACTGAGCTGCCGTTTGAAGGTTTAGTGCTCATTTATAAAACAAACACTTGGGTAGCCCATGCGCTCGTGTATGTATTGCTGTTGTCTGTATTGCATGTGGAGGTTACCAATTTCTTATTAATCAAGTAGGGTCTATATGCACTAATACACCCAAGTAGGGGTAGAACTTCTGCCAAATGTTAAGTCACATTAATACATGTCCAGTGCTCAGCCACTCAGCCTTTACCACTTCGGTGCAGTTTTGCCTCCATAAGGACTGCAAGGTTAGGACCTGGCAAGTTTATTGCAGAAACAATAATCTTTGTTATCAAGGTTGCTTGTTATACAAGATGTTTTTATTCACACAGATGCAAGAGAGAGAGGAAAAGAGAAAGAGGAAGAAAGAGGGAGAAGAAGGAGAAGAAGGAGAAGGAGGAGAAGGAGGAGAAGGAGGAGGAGGAGGAGGAGAAGGAGGGAAGGAGGACAAAAAAGAATAGCTGTACTATGATGTTATAAATTTCTAAAATGATTCTCCACAAATTATCCAAAAGGAGCCTATTTTTCTATTTCCCTGTCTTCCAGGAAGCACAAAGTAGCTGTCAAGTATATCTACAACGAAGCTTTTCAGCAACTTCTCTATGTGCATTCATGGTGGAAAAGCCAAACAGCTTTCTAAAAGTTTATATTAGTCATCTTGAAGGCTGGGATAGATTCTTTTTTGACATCATCCTTCTAAGTGCAGCTGCTAGGCTAATCAAGTTGTATTATTATTGCACTAGAGAGTTGGGAAACTCAAAACAAGGACATAAAGAGCAATATCAGAAGCAGGACCAAGACACTACATATGCCTTGCAACATTCAACTGGCCTGTTTTACCCTCCCCAGAGACCCATTTTAGCTGATAGGAAAATAAAATGCTGTTAGTTTTCACATTATTGAGTCTGATAAAGGACTGGGAGGGAAAGTAGATGTGTGCAAGCGGGTTTGCAAGGCTGCTGCACAGTATGGTGAGAGTTTTTAGGATGCCACGATAATCACAGCTGAGTTCAGATTTTCAGGTCTTGTTTGGGTATCTGAGAAGGACAGAGAGCTTTCAAAAAATTTGACGCCTACTGTAATGAGACATTTTGAAAATCCACCCATAAATAAATGCCATATGATAGGAGCTGCTCAGTACTTCTGAAAATCTGGCTGTGTGTGTACTTGTGCCGAGTGTCTCAGTAGTCTGAGGTATACAGACAGATATGACCAATATCAGAACTGCAGTACAATAAAGCAATTACACATTACTTTAAAATGTATGATAAAAAGCGATTTGTCCTTAGACACCAGTTCAGCTCATTGCTCTCCAAACTGCCCCAGAGCAGAGATGCCAAACTTGGGAGAGATATTTCCCAACAAGAGCATCTGGATGCTGGCAGGGGCTGCAGCCAGTTGTGCTCGCTCCGTTGGACGGACTTCCCCACATCTGTCAGCCATCAGACTACTGCTGATGATGACTACTCTCTGGGCTGGACACACCTTTTACTTACAGTTGCTCAGCCCGTCACTTGTATTCTTGATCTCCAATCCCCTTGAAAGTAAATTCAGGAACAAATTCTTGGTTACAGGACATTGGCAAGAGCAGAGCGTGCTGTATTTTTGTTAATACTCATCTTGGCTTTCCTCGCAAATTCACATCGTTATTTTGAACCTTTTATCTGTTTAAATATAGGCCCCCAATCTCTGCTGTGGAGGGGAAAGAGGATTCCTTTGACATGGCTGCCGGGAACTTTTCCTGCATTTTCCTCTAGATCTTTCTGGGAGCACCGCAGAAATGATTACACTGTTCTGTCTGTCAGCGATGGGGGTCGGTTGGCATCAGCAGAAAACAGCAGAAACGTCTTTCCCCCGGTGGGAGGTGGGAAGAGGGCAATAGCATAGGCATCATCCAGGAGGAGGAGGGAGCTTCTCTTCCTGCTTTAAGTAGAACTCACAAATGGTGAACCAGCATTGTTTGTCCCCAAATCCTGTCTTATGAAATCCTGACTCGGGCTGTGATAGCTGTAGGATGCTCGGACTGGCTCAGGCCAGGCTCCCAGGGTTTGAGGCTGGTGTTGGAGCCTGGCTGCAGCTTCTGACCCGCTGTTGCTGCTGCTATTGTAATATTTTGGTGGGATGCAGCATATTCCCTATGCTGCTAAAGCTGGTTCTGTTGCTGTAGGTGTGATTTTTGGGTGCTGCAGAAATACAGGGTAACATACTACTGTCCTGAAAATTCAGATCTAATGTACCTTCTGATATTTTTGACCATACAAAATCATACCCAATCTACCAGAAATCCTTGCCACCAGGCCCCTTCTTGGTCTGAAGTCATTAAGTTGTAGTAGAAAAGTGTCTTGCAAAATGTAGGCAAACTGCTCATGCGGCTATGTAATGATCTTCTGTATTGTCTGATTTTGAGTTAAGAAGCTGTTTTGACAAAGCAAAATAACATAGTACAAGCCAACGTGTATGTCCATAATGTTAGGCTTTAATGAACTTCATTAATTTTGTAGGCTAAGTCAAACTCTTCTTGCTATTTATTTCACAAGTCCTTAAGTATTGCTGGCTGTATGTGTGGAGTGGAGAAGAAAAGAGAAGTGCAAGAAATAAGAACAGGACTTCAGCTTCTTAAGCATATTTAGTTAAGAAGAGACTTGGTTTGTATATCTAATAAAAAATTATGTATCTAAGGCTAGAAATTGACTGCTGTACTATGTTCTCATACTAAAAAATCCCCAACACAGCAACAGCAGCGAGGTGTGTGAGGTTAGCATATTAGCACAGATACTTATTTTGTAAACTAGTAATTATTTCTGTGGATTTCGGTGAAGGCTTGAAGACTACCTTGGGCCTAATTTAATGTCTTTTACACAAAGATACCTTCCAGTGAAGCCATTGTATAAACAGCATGGGATTGAGCCAATACGCTGTCGTGTAACTAGTTAGCGATTCTTCTACATATTTTTCAGTAGAGATATATTTTTTGAAGTACACGCTTGAAAAAAACAGGGATTCACAGGCTGGTGGGTGCAAATGAAGAACATTTTTTCTGAGAACTGCTGAAGGGCTTGCTTCTGTGGTTTTGAATTTTTTCTTTTTGCTTGGTGTCAGAGGTTTCTATAGCATTATCCTTTAGTTGAAAGAAAACTGTAACAGTACTTCAAAATAAAAATTCCCTGCAAGAAGGTGTATTTTTGTAGCTTTGAGTAATAAAAGACATACAGTAGTAGTTCCAGAGGAACTACCAGAGAATTGCACCATTAATGACAAATAAAGATCACTCAGTGGCAAAATATAATCATATTAGAAAAATCAATTAGTGCAGCCAATCCTTTCACCAGAGCTTCAGACATTATAGTCATAAACAATTTGTAAGCCCAGTCATTAATTTTAAGCATTCAAAATATAATCCCAATGGTCTTCCTGCTGTATATTTTGCTTTAGCACTTCTGGTATAGGGTTTTACATCCTTAAAGGATCACCAGCTTGTTAAAAGGCCCAGATATTTTATAATGTGTAATACTCAATAAAACCATCTTAATCTACAATACTGTGTGGAAACCATTTCATTCTTCTGGATGACTGTGGCTCCTAATATAGGTGGATAGCAAATAATCATCTCTTCCACAGGAATTGAATTAACCAGGGGGAAATTCTCCGAGGCTCAGTCCCTTTTGTGGAATGTTTTTTTTGCATGATGTGAAAATACACACGGTACTTCTAAACATGCTTATCCTTTAATTATAAAAATAGAAAACAATTACTTAAACTCCTATAGAGCAGAACTTACCTGAATAATTATACCACATATCATACTGTGCGCAAACCTAATACGTTATACACAGGTATGTCTACACCCATGACAAAAAGATAACATAACAATGTCATTCTCCTACCTTGGTTTAACAATTTACAGACTTATGTTGTAAGTTAATTCCTGGCTTCGTTCATGATCTTAGGCTACCTGTGAAAATTGCTTGAAGAGTTCAAGCGAAAGATTAGCATTTTCCAATAGGCTTAGAAGATGCACATGCAGCTTTAAAAGTCATAGCTTATGCTCTCTGCACTTGACTTGCCTTAGAGTGTATACTGATCACCCTCTCTTGTAGTAGTGGTGGGTACCATATTATATCCAGATGTATCCTATGGGATCCAATCACTAAAGTTGGGAAAAGAACAATGACTGACCATCTACTCAGTTTTGGGAGACAGGATGTCTGGACTAAAGGAACTAAAACCAAGGAAAATTTTCCTTGCCTATTCCCAGCTATCCATCCCAGCCCTCTTTCAGCCAGCCGAAGCCAGTGAAGACCATTTGTCCTTCATTGCCCTGTTTAGTGTCGGAGAAAACAAAGCCAAGACAAAGGCAGTAGTAGCTTATTGCTGGCTTATTCCATCTCATGGTGGGAATAATTCATCTGTTGGCTGAGCAGAAAGTTTCCACAAACTGTAAAACTCCACATACATGAAACCTGACCCCTCCGCATAAACCACTTAGAGTTCCCCAAGCGATTGGGGATTATCTCCAGCGATAAAGAGTGAGTAAATAAGGCATTTGCCACTCTCTCCAGCAGCATAATTTTTTACAACAACACATGCCTTCTTTTGAGAAGCCAAAACCCCACGCTTGTACTCCATTTTATGGACCCGATAAACAGCAAAGCAGATTCCTTTAAACAGTACCAAGAGCATCACTTCCCCTTTTATCAATGTCAAATACTGAACTTACCTAAGCAGACAATCTCTAACTCTATGGCGATTCAGGACTTAATTGACACAATGAAATTAGTATGTTTGCATACGCCTTGGTTTCAGATATGACGCTGTGTCCAGGACACCATCAGGATCACGGCAGAGAGCCTTTTCAGAGTAGAACAGACATCTCTCTTGCCCGTGAAAGAAAATCTGAGAGAAAATAACAAATAATATTGAATCCTGAGTTTGTTTCACTAGGAATAATTACTACTGTCCTGTTCTTCCCTAAATCTTGTCTTATTATTAATAGGGGAAAAAAAACCACATGAGAATGATGAAGCTCCATTTTTGTTTTGTTTTGTCAGCAGGCAGGAAAGAAGTCCCTGAAAGCTTAAGAATGTGATTCAGATGGAGAGAGAGGGTATTTTCAAGGTCCGGTTAAACCAGCACCCTTAAAAATTGTTTCTGATGATCCCATTGTTGAGATACAATGAAAAAGCAAAGACTTGCTGCTGCTCTCTGGCTCTCATCTTCCTCTTCTCCCTCTCTTCCCGCACTGCCATCACTCTTCACTGGCAGAGATACACCATTAGCTGAAAGAGAGCATCACAGAAGGTTGACCAATTCTCATACACACAAAAAAGTTTCTTTTCTTCAGTTTGGTTTTCATCTGTCAAATGGCACTAAGTCATGGACCTCCAGGCTGTGTAATGAGGCCATGAGTTCTATGGTATTAGGCTTTTTAATTAAATATATAATTCCAGCTTTTACTCTTCTTAAAATAAATACACGAAACCGGGGAGAAAAAAATAGATAGCTTTTTGTCTTTTCTACTTGCATTTCCTAAAGGTACAGGACTTGGAACCTGGGACTTTCAGGTAAGCCATGGCATAAAGTTTTCAGATGTGACTCACTTATAGGTGTATTCTCTTCATTGTTCCTTTTCTTATTGTTCTGATTGCATTTAAATATGTTCATACTAAATAGAAACTGCTCTTTAATACTTGTTAAAATGACTCTGCAACTACCAAAAAAGAAATTAAAATTTTCATGGCATTCCATAACACATATTAGTCATGCAAAGATAATAAAGTATCCAAATAGTTTTCTAATAATTGGCATTGATCGGGTATTTATTTATCCAATTTAAGCACAGAATAGGTTTTCATTCCTTAATTTTAAAATCATTCACCACACAGCTATGAAAAATACTTTTCTTGGATCAGCTATTGTATTTGCTTTCAGGTTATTATTTAGAGTCTAAGCCTCAAAACCATGTCAGATTTCTCTCATCTAATAAAGGTCTCTTGCATTTTTGTTCATAGACCATGCATTGACTCATAACCACTAAGTAAACTTTTTTTCCCCTTCCCTTTTTTGGCTCAAGATTTTCTGGGCAATTTTGCCTTTCTGTTTTTATTGCATTTCTATGGCATGCTTAGCATTCAATGGTAGGGTTTCTGCAGCTAATCTTTTTTTAAAGGCTGCCTCTTGTCTCTTTAAAAACAGGTATGGAGCCAACACCTACTCTGGCACATCAGCTCTCTGATAACCTACTTCCAGGTTATCACAACCCCTACAGCAGAAGCTGTGGCGGCATCTCCCAGTCACTCACATATTGTGTTAATATATAAGAATACCTACTTTACCCTACACCACATTTAAAGCCAAGGAGCCTTTTTAA
Organism: Stercorarius parasiticus; assembly: GCA_013396915.1. Classification (NCBI taxonomy): domain Eukaryota; kingdom Metazoa; phylum Chordata; class Aves; order Charadriiformes; family Stercorariidae; genus Stercorarius; species Stercorarius parasiticus. The sequence continues at coordinate 165,019 of VWZL01002302.1, read as the reverse complement.
CAGTAGCAAAAAAGTCTCTGCAAATCATTGCTTAAAAGGCTTTTTCAGGTGTAAAAGAAACACGTCTCAGCAGCAATTCGCATTCTTCAAGCACCTCGCGACTGTCCCGGTGGGACGGTGCCTGCTGGTGTCCAGCAGCAAGCACTCCTGGGAGGCAGGGAGGACCACCGACAGCCCCATGGTTATTACTGGGGGGAAGAAAAAATAGCAGGACCTGGTTTGGCAAAGCTCCTTGAAACACATGATGATTTGATTTTAAAGCGCTTTATCGATATTTAAACTTTTACAGCATTCAGAGTTGCGTACAATGTATCAGTATTTTATAGGTATGTTAACATTTTTATATGTGCAAACGTTTATACTGAGAGACAAAGAAAAGCACAGGATAACTGTAATAATGTAAGAGAACAGACACTAGCATGTGTGGTAGCCTGGCTTTGCACCTTTGCGTTTTGCAGTTTATTCACATAAAAGGAAATCAAGCTTTTCTAGATCAGTTCTTGCTACTGAAAAAAAAAAAAAGCACCAGCACCAATACACAAATGTTCAGGTGCAAAGCATGCCAGATGAGAAAAATAAAGCTTCATACCCTTTATAGTCTACATATCAAACGTTTACCTTAGCTATCCAGTGCAAAAACATGGCAGTTTGCACTAATTAAATGCAAAGAGGGCTCATAACAAAGAGTACACAAAAATACCTTAAGGGCAAATCTTCTGTCTTCCTCAAAACAATAGCGGCTTTCCCCTAAACTTATGTTGGTATCTGTCTAGGATTAAAAGAAGATACATGGGTAACCAGGGGCAAAAGAACAGTACGTTCCCTGTGGAAATGGATGGGTAATGCAATATAAAACTAATGGCAGTCGCTGATATCCGAAACAGTCACTTCACAGGATTTTTTCTTCATCTCTGTTGGAACGATATGGCATTTACCTGCACCAGGAGCACTCCCGCCCCACTGTTTCCAGAAACAGCTATCTCAATAAGACATTTCTGGTTTAACCCATTTTCCTTTTCCAGCTGTTTCCCCAAGGCTGAGGAGATAATATCATCAGCCAATACGTCACCGCTGGGTTTTAATTTGCGCAGAGGTACAGGCAGGTAACGGGCAGCCTGCCAGTAGGGCTGTACATCCACTCCTGTTGGAAGAGAAAGTGTGAAAACACTCATATTTAAAGAGGGAAATGCAAACCAGGGGGTAGGCAGAGGACGCTCAAAATTTCAAGGGCCCACAGAGTGTCTCAAAGCCATGAGACTGACTCCTGGGCTGTTCGCAAGGCAGAGCTGTGTGAGGCCAACCCTTCCTCCCCCACCGTGGCCAGTTGTGCGGGCAGACGGGCTAGTGACTACGCTTGTATGTAAATGCACTTACATGTTTAGCACCCTGGCTGAATTTCGGATATTTTAATTCCAGAATTGCAGCATCTGGAGGGTTGTTCAGCAGAGCCGTGTCTACACATCCCGCTTATGCCACGGAGGAGGGATCTGTGGATAGAATTTTAAATTTTGTTTAAAGTAGATAATTTTGCTCTGCTAAAACAATGTGTTTGAATGGCAAATCACAATCAGATAGTATTAGAAGGCATACATTTCAATACACATACTTATAAAATATTTTCTACAGCTTTTAATTTTAAGCCTCAATTCTAGAAGCTTTCTGCCTTTAAAAGTGCTTTCTCTCATTCTTCTCTGTAATGGCCTGTATTAGTTTATTCCCATTAAAAAAGTGAGTGCTTCAGGAATAACTTCCTTATAGTTTCTGATAGTAAGGTTAAATTAATACTTTAAAACCTTAGGTTCTACACATTTGTCATTCCCAAATGCCAAAACTCGAGTTTTAAAAAACTTTTTTATAACGCTCATTCCCTTCACTTCACCAGGCACGTTGGTTTTGTTGTTGAAGTTTGTTTTGAAGAAGCAAATACTCTGCTTTCTTCAGAGTAAATAGTTCCCACGGTAGCTGCAAATAGTTAACTAAAAGTGTTTTCATTTTACTTTGTCTGGAATATGCTTTTACAGGAATATGCTACAAGTCTTTATACAATACTAAACCTCATCAGCTGACACCTGATTTAGTGCTTAGAGGCACAGAGGACAAGAAGGACCAAGATCCAGGTAACTCAAGCCATCCTCTGGAAGACTTGTAGAGGAACATGCTTTGTTTTCTTCTTTGAGATGTAGAAAAACATGCATTTTTGCGTGGAATGCAGCTGTCTCACGGAAAGCCTGATTAATTGGCCTTTATGCAGATGGAGCTCACGGAGGAAACCAGCCCCAGCCAGCGCAGTGCCTTTCCCACCATTTGTACTTCCACGGGCTCTCTGCTGGGCGCCCCTTGTCTCCTTCCCATCCTCATCACCCTGGGAGCGGGAACGGGTGCCTGCTCCTTCACCTGCACCTTCAGTGATTAATAAAACCCCTAAAATTAACCTAGGCAATTATTGCCCAGCAAAGAGATTACGGATTGAGCAAATTAGAAGTTTTGTGCCAAAAATTCCCTAGCAGGAGAAAAAGAAAAGAAAAAAGGTGCCTGAGCCTTCAAAATAGTACTTGGTATCACACCTAAATTAAGCGTCTCTTCAGACTCATCTTAGGGACTTGGCGTCGAGCACCTGGTCTCTAGCACAGATTCTACGGGCAATATTCCCAGCATGAAGCCGAGAAGGGTTAAAAATTACTATTTGTGAAAGTAATGTAATTAATTAACTTTTGCCTTCACAGTATTTTTTCATTTTCCTCTTTTAAATCATTTCATGGCAGCATTTCATGGGACCCAGAGAACTTTTTTTTCTTGTCTGCCTCACTTTTTGGAAAGCATTCCCCTCCTTCCTTTTGCCTTCACATTGTGTTATTTCTGACCTCTTGCTCATCTTTTATTACTCTCCCGTTCCTAGCTCTATTATTCAAGCTGATATTGCAGCTGTGATTTCTATTTTTTCTTTGCCCTTTTTGGCTTTGCCCGGCATTTCATTAGCAGACTCATGGGGAGCATTTATACTGTCTCTCTGCCATGACAGAGTTCAGTGGGATTTACTAAAACTGATTCCTTGGCTATATCTGCTTCCAGTTACGATTAGAAGCCTCTTTCCACTGAAGCGCATCGAGGAGATCAAATTCAGATCTGGTGAAAGCACGCACGAGCACAGTGAGGCACAGAAGCCCTAAGTGAGGTGCAGCTTCTGAGACCACATCTTGACTTGCACCATGGCATATCAGTAAAAATCTCCCCCAGATAACTATATTTTAAGTCTAAAACCGTTCCTGGAAGTCCTGCAGGAGTAAGCTCATGTCCCCTGCAGAATAACTTGCAATATCAGAGCTCAGATATTGTGATCGAGCAGAGGAGGACCACAATCAGCTGAAATAACTCAAGGACAGGTTTTTATTTAGAGCTTTTCATGTCAATATATTTATTTTTCCAAAGGAAAGCTAAACACGGAGACTTTTCTTTGACGCAGAAAGACATGGTAGCTAAGATATTGGGGCATTCATGCCCTTTTCTGTCTTGTGCCACATCGGTTCCTGGCTCAGTTCTCCCCTCCTGCAGCTCCCCTGCTCCCACGTACCTTCATAACTTCCCTTCTGCCCTTTTTTTTTTTCCTTCTCCCCCACCTCCTCTGTTGCCTTTTAAGCTTACTGAAAATAATGAACTCCTGTGGCCTTCAACCTTTCTAATGTCTCTGCTTATTTCTGTAAGTTAGTTTTGGCTGTTAGGTTATGTTATAATGTTCCAGCACAGATATTCTTTTTGTGATGACAGTAAATAAGATACACACAGACTTTTCTGTTTATTTTTTCAGCTGTTCATTTATAGTAAATTTTAATAAAAACTGTGAAACAATTTTGTTCCGTGGGGGAGGCTTGACACAAAAGTAGAACAATAATGTGCCAAAAATGCGTTGTTATGATCTTTCAGATGGGTACTGTCACTAGGAGGGGTCTGCACTTCAGTCAGTATGAACATGATAAAGTATGAACAGTACAGCTGCAAACTCCCTTTGGATAATGCTGCAAAACATATGGAAAACGTTTCCTGACTTATGAAAAATAATATTGGGGCAGAATATAGTAAAGGGACCAGGTCAAAAGGCTGCATAAAGCATTAGTGCGAACCTTAAGTGCAATCTTGTAGTCATAAATTCCCTACTAATGAAATGTATATGTAATTCTTACAGCCCCTCCATGTTTGAAAAATCTATAGTGTTAATAAAGTGACACAGTTAGAAATCTATACGGGACCTTATTTATTCCTTATTTATTTTAAGTGATGGCCCCAAATCTAAACATCCCCTTTGGGAAAGTTTGGAGTGTGATTTAGGTTCAAGTCTGTACTTTTCTGTCCGGGACCCATTCCTAATTCTACTTGGTCTGCTGCACACCCGCACGCCACCTCGTTTAATCTATCTTGCCAAAAGCTGGACGTTGAGCTGGCAGCCCTGCATGTCCCCTCGGGGCCACCCGCCAGGCCCCTTCTCCCTGTGGAGCAGGGGCTGGAGCCATGGCATCCCTGGCCAGAGCTGCCTACGTGCCCAGGAGAGGTCCCAGCCTTCTCCACCCACCTTTGAAAAGCTTTTGCTCCCCCAGGGTAGTGCTGGAAAGGGGTAATGGGGGTCCCCTCATGTGTGTGGGACCCCGTACCCTCTCTTCCTCTGCCAGGAGAAGCTCTGATGGGGGGACAGCCCTCCCTCTGTGCCAGGCTCAGAGGGGATTTGGCAGGAGGTCGGCTCCCCCCACCCCAGCCTCTGCTGGCTCCATCTGACAGAGGGGTATGGGCTTCCGATCCTCTCCAAAAGGGTCGAGTGGAACTGAACGAAAAAGTACATAAAGCCACCTCGCCGATATGCGCAAGTGCCTGGGCTAGAGAGGACGGCTCCCGGGTGAAAAATGAAAACAAAAGTTTCTAGCAGGAGCCCGACCCCATGCTTGATAAGCCTGGCTGATTTAACAGATCTCCTGGGCGGTTGCAGCAGTCCCCACCCGGGCTACGGTTGGCAGGGTCCGGCCCCACGACACTCCCCAGCAAAAGGGTCAACAAACATGTCAGCGTGAGGCACGGCGGGGAATACCTCTGAAGTCAAAAAACCCTCATTTCAGGCCTCAGAAGGACTAACCCTTTTTAATGGTTATAATTGAGTATCTCTTACTTGGGGTAAGAGCCACAAGGCGCGGGATGTAAGCGCTTCTCTGTACTCTAAATTGACTCTGTCACCTTTCTGTGGTTTTTACTTGTTTTATAATTGCTCACTTGATCCTACCAAAAATAAACTAGCACGATCAATGAAATAGGTGGACCGTGGGAGCAATGAATATCCACGTGACTCAGGGTTTTCAGGCTTAGGTCCTAAATAACCATAATTGCCACTCTATTATCTACAGAGTTAGAGAACAGAAAAAGGTGAAGAAAGAAGGTGTTACCGGGAATTTATGATAAAAGGCTGTCCTCACACAGGAGCAACGATACTCGCTCTTTCAGATAGCAATCATTAAATTCCAATAATTGAATTCAAGCAATAAGATGTTGAAGGGTAAAGAGTAGAAACAAAGACTACTCTTCATACTAAATTTCCACAGCATGAAGATTCATCAAAAAGGTCAATTTTTGCCCAGAGAGCCTGGTCTCTGGGACAAATGCTGGAACAGGAGGGACGCTTCCAAACAGACAGCTGAAACATCCAATATTAGACTTCTGCTTTGGATTATCCTCAGTGAACAGCAGAGAGTTACCAGGAAGAATATGTTATCGAAGCTAAATTTTTGTCTTACATCAGGTTAGGGTCCTGCTCTGCAGTTGCGCAGGTAAGGGATGATGTGGGATAGTGCATTACATAGCTGATGTGCAGTCAAAAAATAGTGCTAGAGTGGCCACTTTAAGTTGCTTACACCTTCCTGCCGTTACTGAGGGGCATGTTCTTCCTAGTCTTATTCCCATTTCTCAAATTCGTCATAACTGACCTGAGGGAGTGGGGGAAAGATGTACAGCAAAGAAGAAAGGGAGATGGGATATTACCCTCTCAGTCACCTTTTCTGGGGCAAAAGAAAACAAAATACGTTTTCCCTTAAAGGAAAAAGAATGTTTTGCCCTTTTCATAATGCAGCGTGTTAGAAACATTCCTTCTTTACAGCTTTATTAACATACCTTAATGAAGATTTAATGAAGAATATTTTTTGCTGAAACTGAAAAAATGAAGCAATGGTAGGTTTTAAGATAAATTATTAGCAAAATTAACCAAAGCTCCAGGAAGGCTCATAGCAAGGGGATGGTGAACTGAAGTCAAGTGAGATAATTGGACTGAAGTAGGGTAAGAAACACCACTTTGCTTATTTAGTTGCCTATTAAGCTGATTGGCTGCCTTGTCTTTTTTGTTAGGTGAGCTCCACATGACTTTCTGATTTCACACACTCCGATGCAGTAACCTGAAGCACCTATGCAGCTGTGCCAGCTGCGGGGAGAGCTCAGCCGGCATGGCTCTGGGACAGAAAGTGTCACCCTGCCCAAGGCACAGGGTGTCAGGGCCCCTCGTCTTCCTCCAGAGTGGCCACTACTTGATAGCAATTGAGCAACCAGTTAGACAAATGCTTCACAAGCCCTTGACAGGAAAAGAAAGAGAGAAAAAAAGATGCTCGGTGATAGAGATGCTAAACCAAAATTTTGTGAGTGAATTCGATCAACATGCCAAGGCCAGGCTCAGAATAACTCCTTACTGCTGACAGGCATAGAAGCAAAAAGGGTGAATTAATTAATATTTTCATTAATACTTGCATGATCCTTGCAGAGAAAAATGCAGCAGAGGAACACATCAGAAAATCACATAGTTTTTGCAAGTGACTACGGCCACATAAATGCACCCTGTGACACACTAAGGGCTACTGACCATCACAAGAGGGAAGGGTGCCTCGAGTACCAGCTGGTGAAGAAATGAAGCAGCGTGTGTACATGGAATATGGTCACTCTTATCCACCTAACAGCTGTTTGCCCGTTTTCAACACTGACGGCGCACGTGCTGGATGCAATGACAGCCTGCTGGGTGATACCTGTGCTCCAGAATATTTGGAGAAGGACCAGCTGCTCGCTACAGCACCCAAGTCCTTCGGAGTCAGTTCACTTCTGTTACGAATCTGACTCTCTGTGGAAGTTATTTGATCTGATTAGCACGCAGGTGCAAGGAGGCCACGACAGCAATTGTTTACTATGAAACTTTAGGAATCCTAGAAAATCTTCCAGAAGAAACCAGGTATGTTAAGATACTAGTAGAAAGAAGAAAGTGCCTTTGTTTCAGCAGAGAAACAAGTGAAGATAATCTTTGTCACTTAAGGGTGTCACATAAGATGTTCATAAACCATGATGCTGAAATCCTGTGCCATATTGCTATGAGAAATAAATATGGTATGGTGTTTCAATTTCAAATCTAAGAGCTCCATATCACATAGGAGGCCCAGACCATAAACCTGTCAAAATACGAGATAAGGAAGTCAAGAGATGGTGTGTGGATATTCATTTTTCCATCTCTGTTGGACCACATTAAAATCTGAACACAACTAAAACGCCAATGTAAGAGCAGCATCTACTCACTAATCGGTTTCTACATACTACTGTCCAGCCTTGTGAAGAGAAGCAGTAGGCATGCCGCTATGGTGGCATGCTCTCTACATGATCTGTTGAGCCTTTGCTGGGGGAAAGGCGAGGGCCAACAGTTGGGAAGCTGGTTTTACCAGATGCCTCAGGACCAGAGCGCTGATAACTCTAAGAAGGAAATTTCAGCACCAGAGCTGCAGGCAAAGCTTTACTCACACGATGTCTCCTGAGAAGCCAACGTACTCCCTGCAGCCTAGGGCTAGCTGAGTATAGACAGGATTCTGTGGCCTGTAACATGTTGCCTCACTTTTTTTCCCCAGAGTTATTTCCATTCATTTATTTCCCCAGATGGTGATTTCACGATTAACATGGAATATATTAATTAGCTTTTTGCAGTCTGTAGTTCAATTAAGGAAATACAGAGGCAGCAGCTGCTAGAAGTCAAGCTCCTTTTTATTAATATGAAAAGAGCAGCCTGGCTCTTACCGGGCCAGTAGCACTGTCTCCTACAGTTACAGCACACTCGGGGAGCACCAGAGTTCAAAAGCATTCTGCAAGGTCCTGGTGTCAGGGCGAGGATATTTGAGTCCTTGACTCCAGTCCTTATCCTTTTACAGGACCAAGGATTTCAAATGTAAGCTTCAAATAGCAATTAAAAATAGCAACTAAAAGCATTCTTTAGGTATTTCATGATGTCCTTGTTCTTTGTCTGTTATACACCTGCCGTGGAAAATGTTGGATATGAAAAGTACAGCAAGTTTTGACAAATGATTTCTTGTTTAATTAGAGGTATGTATGGTTGACATACAATACAAGATGGAAGCCAACAGATTGCTCATGGGACATCCTCAGAGTGCCTATAATGGGCCCAAGCTTGTAGCTCTTTGTTTTACGTGTTCACGTCTGATAGGTCTCAGACTAAAGATCTCAGAAAAATAGTTCAATTTCAAATACAGATGCGTGTTCCTCTTTCATAAAGACACATTTGTCCTCACTGTGCTGAATCAGGAGGTATTTCTTTTCTATCTCAAAAAACCAACAGCTTAGGACAAAGTTCAGTTTTGAAGCTGTATAGTAGAGGCTGGATGTATTTCCTTTTCACAGCAAGATGTTATTATCATTGATATATAACTTATACCTGCATTTGCAGAGCAGAGTCCAGCCCCACTCTTTTTGTATATATATAGATTATACATATACACACACACATTATATATATATATTTTATATCTATAAAATGATGATTTTCTGGTCCATACACTCTTCAAAAAGCAATATAGGGAGGGACGCTGGTCTCTTAGCGCTTCTGCATTACGATCTACTGACCCTGAAAATAGGGTCAGAAGGAGGTCTCACTGCTAACTGGAAAACTAATCAATATAATTCTACCAAAGGGCTGGTACACACCAAGTAATATAGTCCCCTCCCCCTCAGCAAAAGTCTGTGCCTCATTGTAGAGAATATAAACATCACATTTTGATACCCAGGGAAAAGAAAAAATATCAACTAAACACAAAGGCTTATGCTTTGTGAGGCTGAGGATATCACCAAACCATATCATGGATCTCGAATTTTAATTCTGAGCAGTTTGATTGGTTATGTTTTACAGTTTGGGCTTCATTCTTTAGTAAGAAATGTAGAATTGTGTCTTTGTTTCCTTGTACAGTTAAAAATAACAGCCAATGATGAAAAGATGATTTTCTTCCTCTGTCCCTTCCCTCTCCCCTCCTGCCCCCCCAATATTACATGAGAATGAGAAAAATAAGCTGGTCTTACGCTATGCTGCCTTGTCCTCACAGCGATGGAGAATAGCTCTGCGCAGCTTGGAGAGATGCCATCATGCACCAGGGCTACATTTGATTCTGATCAGGTACTTTTACTGAGAAAGAGAGCAAGACAAAGGGTAAAAGGTCACTGGTGACTAATTTTCTGAAAACCAGCAGCTTGTGTAAGTAATAGAACATTTATTGTATTTCTCTGTCATCCCAGCAATGAGCTAGAAAATCCATAAGAATTCCCAGCACTAGCCTTTATTAAAGTATAGCCCTGGATTAGTTTAATGTCCAATTTAAAGTCACTGCCTCCACCTATTTTACTTAGAGAGAGCTATTTTCCCCCCGTTACTTCCCAATTTAAGTTGCCAAGAATATATTTTCCCTTAATAAAAATTAAGGTTTCATTTATTTTATACATATACATATGTGTGTGTGTGTATGTTGAGGAAAGAGCACTTCAGTGCTGAATTCCTACATTGGAGTTATTTTCCCCACACTGAAATATTAAAGCATAATTGGAACACGGCAAATATTGCAAAATCCAAGCACAGCTTTCCAAAAAGCAACAGCACAGGAGCCACAAACTCCCTTTACAATGTTTGCGTCCCTTCCTTTTGCTCTGTGTAAACATTCATACGGTTTCAAAATATTATTTCTCTGAAAGTATGTTCATAGAGCTTGACTCGCTTATGGATGAGACAGAAACTGTCGACCAAAGGAGCTCCTCAGGTCCATACCCAAGCCACAGGTCTAAGGCTAATCAGCTTGAAAAGAAGGGAAAAATGCCCCTTCTCCAACAGGGAGCTGCCAAGCGCTTGCGATCATTGCGCTCCTTGTCCATAATGATTTGACTGGAGACTCCGAGTGGGTTTCTAGTGCTGGAGATGGCAATCAGCATTTTCAGTCAATATACTTGACAGCTATAAACACTGTTATTGGACCTTCAGTGAGATCCTTGATACACGTTAACCCCACAAAATGTAATTACGCTTTAGACTAGGCTATAACAATGAAATCTAAACGCTCTTTTGTGTCAAGTGAGCACTCGCCTCTTCCGGAGGGTTTTATTAGGCAAATTGTCTTTTGCTCGCTCAGATTTCACTACATCTATGCCTAGAGGAGCTTCCTGGTAGATCACCTGAATCATACTTACCCTCCAGAGCGTGCTGTCCCAGCGTGCCTCCAGGTGAATTACATCCAAGCAGGTGCTGCATTATCTGTACTGGCCACCAAAGTCCTCCAGAAACAAGCCCACAGCCCCCTTGTGCCTGTAACAGTGACTGCTCCATAAGCAATCCTGAGTTGCTTGGTGAAAGCCACAGCACTGGGAAAAGCTTCCACCATCTGAAACCCACCATGAACCTGGAAATGCCTCTCCTCCCGCTGACCCGCCTGCGAGGCCATCTCTGTGAGCAGAGTCTCTTCACAGTGCCAAGAGTGCCAGCCTCCTCCTCGCATGTCATCATGTGCTTTTCTCTGCCAACGGCCAGTGAACCTTTTCGTTGTGAGAACATTGTGAGGGCTGGTAAGAGCTCTTACAGCGAGAAGCTCTGCCACAGTAGGTGGCCTTTCACATTGAGCATTTCCAGCCTCTCCCCTCTTCCCCTTCAGTGTTTTTCATCCTCACAGGCATCATCAGAGTGGTCAGTACTGGAGAAGACACATTCATCTTCACTACACCTGCTGTCGGTTTTGATTTGCTCATGTGCTCAAGAACCTCAGAGAGAAGGGGAAAGCAAGAGCCTACCTGAGTACCACTGGTTCTCCAGGCTGTTCTCCCATTTGAGGCGTTGGCAGCTTTCTTCATTCATTGGCAAACACTGCTTTGGGGTCTTTTCTGCTATGGAGGCACCAGCCTACAGCAGATTTTCCTCTACCTGATTGCACTCCTCACTCCAGTTTGAGTTGCCAGAGATCAGGGGGAATATTTTGCTGGGGGAATAAAAAAGACAAATAGAGCAAAATTCTCTTTGTATTATTTAAATTCCTGGTCTAAATTCTCTGCCATGTCCAGCGCATAATTCATGCTTATGACATCACAGCCAGCAATCACAGCTGGGAAAGACAAGTGTTTAATATGAAAGTTTTCCTGTACAGCCAAAGTTAATTAGACAGGATTCATGTTTTACATTTATTATCTACAACTAATGTATGCTTTCAAACATATCTGAAACAGTATATTCTAAATTCACAGATTCTGGATTTAATGAATTTTTTTTTTTTTTTTCAGGCAGCAAGCCTATGAAATACTATTTAACAAAACTGTTTGTGCTCTACACAAGCCAGTTACTTGGTGGATGTCTGACTACACATGCTTTAAATCAACATGGATGGTACTACTAAAAATCAAATTCACAGCTCTAACTCCTTCTTTTTGCCATTTAGTTTTTTATAGGAGAAAAAAAAATGCGGTTGAAGCTTCTGATTACAGCTAAAAAAAGCACAAGATGTATGATATATGGATAGGCAGGCGACTGTCTCAGTATAGTCAATGTGACGGTGACAATACTCCTGTGCCCTAGAGTGGTTTTCAAGTTGAACAAAAGATGCAGAAACAGCAGAAATTTGTAAAGTAAGGTAAGTTGTCCATTTTCAGAAGTTACGCTGCATGAAAGACTTTCACCAGAGAAAATCTCATCAGAGGATACACAAGAGACAAGACAATCTGTTCACCTAAGACAGAAGCCAACTGTTTGGGGCAAAACTCAGCAACACTGAACCTGCCAACGTGGTGACTTCAGAAAGGACGAAATGCCTGACAAGAAAATCTCCTTCAGGCCTGTGTCTGATATAGTACGCAGATCACACAATTGCTTTGCATTTAATTTTGATCATGAAAACTTCCAGTTCAAGAGACAGCAAAGTGCAGTAGTTACTCTCCCGTCCTGTCCCTTTCAAATCTCTGCTCTTCAGGGAGTGGGCAAGGCAGAGAATGTGGCCAGGTGCTAAATGGAAGGAAAATTTACTGAGGCAGGAACCCCAGGAGACATTACCAGCTGGTTACAATTACCGAGGTTCAAACCCTGAGTTAGAGGAAGTAAGATGGTAGATGGAACTGAGCAGGAGGCAACAATAAACTAATATGGTTTTGAAAGGAGACGGAAAACTAAGTAGAAATGGGAGTATTCAAGTACTGGATATAATCTGGGGCATATTAAGTGGAAGGAATAAATCAAGCAATAGCTTTGAGCACATGGTATAGAGATGTGTTTTCCTTTATAATTTGTGAAATGATAGCAATTTTTGACAGAGTTTTTAAGAATCAGCTGGACACATATTGGAGATGAAGAGGTAAATCTGCAAACCCACACCACCGAAAATCTGGAAAGCCTGACAGAAGTGCTCTTACAGCAGCATAAGGCCTGAGTTTAAGCAGCTTCAGGCCGATACAGTGCGTCCAGAGATTACTAAAGCATTAGGTATGACAGTTCCAGTTAACATTTAACTAGAAGCAAACACTACTTTTTCATGGAAAATGCATCAGTGAAAAATTACAAATAATGTTAAAAATAATTAAAAAGAGAGAGGAAAATACTGTGTGCAAAACCATCAAGTTTTAAAAATGAAAAACAGTTTGAATGGTATATGGAGTAGCAGTTAAGTATATATGAAATCAGAGGGGAAAAAAGAAAAACACAATTAATGCTAACGAGAGAACACATCCTCCAAGTACAATATAGCACTGTGATGGACTATGGCTCTAGTCATGGAGCCTGTTCATGTTTATGCCTCCAGCCATACGAAATGACTCACAAGAAAGAGATCTTAAACAATAAATCTGAAATACCAAGCCTACTAAATGTAAGCAGCAAAATATCCAGCGAAGTCTTGGGATGGGAGGAGACTGGAAAAAAAGTGCATTTTTCAATGGAACTATTTTGTGTTAGAAAGTGACAAAACCTTTTTTTAATCATCTAAAAAGCTCTTGATTACATTTTTGGTCAGAGCATGTAGAAAGAACAGCTAATAACCCAACTGTTGAGGCATGTGTATGAATTGTATTAACCCTGATTTCTCTCTACTGGAGAAGAACTTTAGGTAAATAATTATTTGACTAGAAAAAGATAGACTGATCGCATAATCTAGTGACTTGGGCACTTATCTGGAATGGGACAATTGCAGAAACTTGATCTCATATCCCATACAACCCATAGATCTCCAACAAGCACTCTAGCCACTCAATTATTGATTTTACTGAATTAACCTGAACATATTGAATTAACCTTACACATATATTCATTTGCTGTCTTAAGCCCCTGCCATCATACTTATAAACAGGGTATTTTTTAAAATTTCCAGTTTTGTCCTGAGAAAAAAATATCTAGCCAATTTGCTTCACAACACCATAAAAAGTTGTAAATAAAAGTACAAACATTACAGGAAGAGCCAGGAGTTATTATGCATGGATTTTTTCTCAAGTATTTTAGAAGCAAGGGGTCACCAAGAAGATCATGAGGCCCCTTATGGCTGATGACAAGACTAATTTGTTGACAGAAGATTTAGCATTACTTAAGAATTATATGAATTCTTTTTATCAAAGGGAAGAATGGCTGATAGATACCAGAAACAGATTTATTTCCCTAAGGAGGAAGAAGAAATACTAAAGGAAATCAATATCAGATCAGAACAGGTGATTGAGAAATTTGAATGTTCTAGTTGCAAGGAAAAAAAAGAAGTTTCCTATGGCATTTATTTTCTCAAAAAGGCTACGATTGTGGTCTTAGCATTCTTGTAATTTGAAAAATGGAGAATCAAGACTAAGAAATTCAGAAAGATTCAAACAGATTGGTTTACATCAGGAACATCTCCAGAGAAATGATATTTCAAAACAGTTTGTTAAGACAACCTGGACGGGAGGTTACATTTTTCACCTTTTTATCCACTTTATGCTGTTTTAAAGAAAAAAAAAAACCAGGATGTGAAGGTGGTGAGTTTCAGAGCAAAGGAGCTCTTGCGCTGAATTTGTGATCTATCAAGAACCAGCCATTGTCAGCTGAGGAAGAAGCAGATGCAGTCCTCACAGGCGAGCAAGCTGGAGACAGTGGGAGTCTTGTCCTCAGAACTGATTTGTGGTTTTTGCTGTTCATTTGGAAATCAAGCTCCTACTCTCATAAGTATTTTCCTGCTTGAGTGCCTTCTCTTTCCCGCTGACAATCTTCCTCAAAGTAATCACGGGCTTTGTGTACACAGAGTGGAGAGGAGGCAGATATAATTGCAGAAAAACACAGGAGAAAAATAAGCTCCTTCTTAAATAAACTTCTTCTGAAGCAACCACTAAGACTAATGGTGCTAGTCCTCCAAAAAGTGGAGCATGATTGATAGTATCTGGTTACAGCATGACCGTTCTGCCCAAAACAGAGCCAAGCTTTCCAAAACCACCACTGTTTAACGTGCCTCTTCTTATGAGTATTCAACGTAAGATAACTTGATCACAAGTTTTGAGCACTTCCATCACATAATGACCTCAGAGCTGCTGAAATCTGAGACATGGCCATCAGGAACTGAGGCCTTTAAAGACAAATACCAACTTTTGACATGCTTTTTGACATGTGAGCTGTCCTCATGGCATAGTCTAGGAAATATCCACAGATTTCAGTAAAGAGACACTTCAGCACTTGGGCTGTCCCCAGGCTGCAGACAACCCTCTCATGATGGTGTTGCTCCAATTACCTGGACTGAAAGGCTGAAGGATTTGGGCCTCTTCAGTCTGGAAAAAAGACGACTGAGGGGGGACCTTATCAATGCCTATAAATACTTAAAGGGTGGGTGTCAGGAGGATGGGGCCAGGCTCTTTTCAGTGGTGCCCAGCGACAGGACAAGAGGTAATGGGCACAAACTTGAGCATAGGAAGTTCCACCTAAACATGAGGAGAAACTTCTTTACTTTGAGGGTGGCAGAGCGCTGGAACAGGCTGCCCAGAGAGGTGGTGGAGTGTCCATCTCTGGAGACGTTCAAAACCCATCTGGACGCGTTTCTGTGCAACCTGCTCTGGGTGACCCTGCTCTGGCAGGGGGTTTGGACTAGATGACCTCCAGAGGTCCCTTCCAACCCTACCATTCTGTGATTCTGTGTTCAGCTGGAGCGTGAGGCTCTCTTCCTCTCAGCCTGTTCACCCATGTTTCCTTCCCATGGAAACAGGGGAGGGAAAGGCATCTGAGCCTTGTCCAAGCAGGGAGAAGGAGGCTGGTCAGGGGGCACATCTGGAACGGGATGGCCCTCAGAGGTCCCAGGGTACGGCCAGACTGTGTCAAAGAGGAAACGTCAGAGCACATCGATCAGACAAAGTGCAGTTTTGTTTCCCACCACATGCTGCTTTGTAGATTTATAACTTCACAAACAATCCTAATAAAAACAGGAATTCTTTCCACACTAGGCTGCTCCTCAGCATGACTAAGAAAACGGGAATCAAGCTAAGTTACCTAATAACAGCTGGTGTTTCTTCAAGCATTTGGGGAAAACTGAAGAAGAAATACGTAAGCTTCAAATACAACTATCATAATCTATGGTCTCATTATAATGAGCTGTTGCAGAAAGATGGAGAGTATCAAGGTGAACTTCTTCAAGTGTTTCAAATAAATGTGGCTATACAGAGCACTGAGCCCTACCTTAAGATAAAAAAATGAACTAAGGAGCAATAATTGTAGAATATTATAGAAATAGTAATTAACCAAGAGACTAATATATAGTCTATAAAGATGAAAGTTATCATTTGAAATTTTTGCAGGGAGACAGCAGAAGAGATGATGGAGGCTTCAATAAAACTACGAGTTTACAAAATACTATTGACTTTTTCAGTTTGAGCTCGGCAGAGTTTAAATGCGGAGGGTGGCACCAAGCCTACCAAATCAGAGATACTTCTGAGCCAAAGGCACAAGCCTGGGTGTTTAAAGGCAGCTGTGCTTCCCAGACTGCAGAGGAGATGGTGTCAGGGCAGCCACTCTTCCACCACAACACAAATGGTCTTTCCAAGCTGTGAAAATTATTCAAGGCAGCAGACAAGGCCTCACAACCCTGTCACCAGACCTACCTATCACGTATATACATCAAGTATGTACTGCTACTTATAAAGAAACCTTCCTCCAATTCCAGCTGTTCCTACTAATTTGAGATTGCATGTTTCCCTGTACTTTTCATGCAGTAACTAAATGACAGTCACACATGCAAATCGTGGAAAAAAAGCTGCCTTTCACATCACACTTACTAGTTAACAATCACTGCTGTGAGATATTCCTTAGCTCATTACTCATCTCATCTCTTCTTAGTAGCAAGCTGATGTCCTACTGAATCAGAGATGATTCCAGACCACATGAATAATTTTAGTCTTCAGCTATTTTGACTGTAGAGGTTTTTGAAGAAAATGACTGTCACTCATTCATTCTTACCTAGTTCAGGCTCTCTTCAAATTCAGTAATAGTTAATACACAACTATTCAAGCTTTCCTTAAAAAAAAATCTCTTGAGATGAAAAATTAAACTACTACTGTGAAAATCCTGGCTGTGAAGTAAAATATGAAACATTTAAGAGTACCTGAAGATTTGAGGACAGCATAAATAAGAGTGTCAGAGTGCAGCAAATGCTGCAATCACTGCTGGGTCTGCTACAATTCCCTATTAAATGTTAAGTTACCACTGGACAAGGGGGCTCCTTACCCCAGGAGTGCTTTCCGCTAGGCACAAGGAGTCTGCAAGCCCATGCCATGAAAAGGAAAGTCTCTCCTCATCTTTTGGAAGTCTCTAGTACTTTGACAAGATCCTTCCCATAGGGACTCACGTGCTCACTGAAAGCACCTAATCCTTGCAGAAGGATCCAAGGATGAGAGGAGAAGGGTGATTCTCCTCTTTTAATCCACGGAAAACTAAGAATAACCTGGCTCTCGTATGTCATGATAAACATAGATGAACTTCCTGATTTGTGCTGGGTGGAGTCCTTATCCCTTATGCTAATTAACACCAAAATGAAACAAGACTGCCAAGATAGGAAAATGGCTTAAAATCTATTGTGTCTTCCTTCATTTGTTTTAAGAGCAATGCAGCTTATAGCTTGCAATAACCCCATCTTGTAGCGCACCGCCCTCCAACTTATATTCACGAACAACATTAATAGCTAAGAGCCACCTCTGACAAGCATGTCTTTGCTGTAGTTTTGATGCTAATCCAAAAGGTCATATTGACTGAAACTGGCCATGGAAGTTCTTGAATCAACGGCAGTGTCAGATTTTCTAACCAGAAAGCCATTAATAGCACTATAATCTGTATTTCTGCTCGTTGTCAACACTGCAATTGCTTTGTGTCCTTTTGGAGCTCAGCTTCATATTTCAAATTTGCAAAAAATCATCCCTAAAGTGTCATTAGGAATCTGGGCCATGGTGCTTCATGTGAGTGTATCATGCCTCATTCTAGTTATCTCTTAGATAATTTTCCTCATTTTCTGTTCTGATATGCCAAACATTTCAATGCTGTAGACATTCCTATCACAAAATAGCCTTAATGCTCTAACCCCAAATCTCATCTCATGTGACACCTCCATGCTTGGCTTTCACAGGTGGCAGCAGTAGCACACTAAAAGATGAATAGCAACCAGCACTGATACACCAGAGACAGGAAACTGGATGTGGGGAAGGAGCTCTGAGAGCTGCCAACAGCAGGAGAGGACCAGTGTCCCTCCCTCCCTCCCTAGCTGTGTGACTGTGGCTGCATTCACCAGAGGGCATTATGGTGTGTTCTGGGCCCCACTTCTAAAAACCAGGATGTATTTCTGCTANGGGGGGGGGCAAAAAAAGCATGAGGACAGTTATCTATTTAATAACCTTATCAGGACTATAACTCATAACTGTTTTTGCTTCTGAGTTGTTTTGAACCTGACCTTTAGTCTGGCTGAATAAAAAACCTTGTTTTCTTTTACTGCTAAGCCGAGTTGGCCCCATTCCTCTGGGGGAGTCGTGGAACCGCAAGCAAGGCGTGCAGACACTCCTGACAGCCCTTTCCAGCAGGACACCTTTAGAGGGTCTGGGCATTGGAGAGTGTTTCCCAAAGACCTGTGAAGGGCCTGATTGAGGTTCAGAGTACTGCCAGCTGCTGAGCCTGGGGAAGCGTCCCCTCAGCAGCAATGAGTTTTCCCCTCAAGGAACAGACAGCTGAAAGACAATTTCACACAAACACAGGCCTTCCTTGTAAGCAGCTCAAATCCAATAATGTCATCTTTCACCTTCTATGCACTGTCCAGTCACTTGTCTGAAGTGATGAGTGGGGCTGTGGATAATATACACCCAGTTCTCTCCACTTTTTGGCACCACCAGAAAAGACAAGGGATTGCTTTTGTTGGTTAACTCCTTTTGGTGAAACTCCCTTCTTCAAAGCGCCCCTCAGCTGTTAGCATCGTGTACAGGTACATTTTGTGGTAGGTGAGCTTTCTAGTTTTCAATGTCCCATATGTACCTTTGGGAAATAACTGTAAAGAAGGTATTTACCAGATATGGGTCTCACAACAGCTTTCAGAAAACATAGCACTGAATTCACGCCTTACTATGCATTGCTGTGCTCAGACTAAGGAGCCAAAGAGGCTCCTTACTACAGAAAGGCTGTCAGGCTTTTAGGGCAACAATTTTCCTTCCTTTGCCTCTCACTCCCTTTCTGTAAGATGAGAGTCACGCTGCTATCCTGCTTTGTAAGACTTTTTGACAGAAAACAGTCACGAGGATGATGGGGGAGGAAGAATATTTTCATTTTAAGTGACCCGCTATGAAATAAGTGCAGTGCTAGAGCAAGCAGGGAAAGGAGCCGGGTTTGTTATCCCTTTTTCCACTCCTCGCTGCTGCCAACTGAAACAAAAACAAGAGAAGGGGGAAGCTTAATGCTGAGAAAGAGTTTGCACACACTCAGTTTTGGAAAGCATCCACTCCTTTCCTCTTCAGCATCAAGCCCCCTGGATCAACCCTCCCGGCTAGGTATGGAGAAGGTGTCCCATGGGAGCCCAGGGTGCAGGTCTGGTGTGGGGTTTGCTGCCGCCCCGCGTGAGGCACCGGCAGCCACGGGCTCTGCACAAAGGCTGGCTCCTCTGACATGAAAGCCAACACCTGCTGCTCGTATGCCCGACATCACACCTTGATTCCTCAGCCCTTCTGCCACCCAAGAAACAGATGAATCCAAAAAAATCTCTTTTTCCTACATGGAAATAAAACAGTGGTGTAAAACAGGGGGTACAAAAAATCATGTAAATACCAAAGACCTGCCTTGTCCTTACCACATTTTTTAGGAGATGGAGCACAGATTGCCCGCTTATCTCCTGCCTTACCAGCAGTATTTTTCACAGCACAGAAAACTGTGAAGCACTGTGAAGGGCTGTTTCATTTAATCTTTCTTCATCTTAATGCTCTGTTTACTTTTTGGTGGTGGTGGGTTTTTTGTTGTATGTGCTCGGGCCAGGAGAGCATCACTGCTGAAGACGTAATTTCCCCTACGCAGTGAGAGAGATCAGTAGCAGCACTCTTGCTGTCAGTCCCCGGGTCTTGGCAAGAGGATTGTGCTGACAGGGGCCCCTTATCCTATGCACCACGGGAGCACTGGAGAAACTGCCAGTCCCGAATCCTGTTGGTGAGGAGGGGGAGCCAACAGTGCTGTGCAGGTGACTCATTTTAACGGGTGGCACAAGCAACATGCACTGCAGACTACTTTCTGTTTGCTCTTGCCAGGGTCCACAAGCATCACGCCTGCCTCTGCTCCCCAGGAGCTCATTCAGCGCAGTGTTTTGACTACATTAAATGACATGTACGCTCAGGACAGGGAGAAAACTACAGCCAGTGGGAGCGGCAGGCAGCTGGGATGGGGAGCCCTGTCACCTTCTGGATGAAAGAAGGTCACAACAAAATATTTCATAACCCTGGGTATTATCAAATATGAATTTGGTTCAGTCCCCACGGGAGGGGAAGATTCGTGGGGTTCTCCTTTGAAAGCAAATGTTTATCCCCGATTGCAATGCATAAATTACTTTATGGGTCCAAAACCCTCAAGGGTGCATCTCAGAGTCATATAATGTTTCCACGGGCTTCTCAGATTTACAATAGCTGATAGATGTGTAAAATCCCAAGTAGCCAGAAACTCCCTCGAGAATCCAAATGTGCAGATGCCGTAAAGCAAAAATTAGCTCTGCTAATGTTACCATTAACTTATACTCAGAATTTTCCCCTGCAGGTTTTTCTTTTTTTTTTTCTTCCTTTTTTTCTTACTGGCTCCCACGTTCGTGGAGATTACACCTACTTTTAATTAATTCAGGCCAGGTTTGATAACTCTTCTCACATGAATGCAGAGGATGTGAAGTGCCACACTCTCTGAAAAACTGAAGCATATCAGTGGGTTCTTAATCCAAAGGCCCTGAAAGAGAAAAATAAAACCAAAATTGAAGTGGTCTGTGAGGCTGATACAAAGGAATCGCCTTGTCTAAATTCTGTTATTTCCTTCAACAAAAATATTTGTAATCTAAATGAATATTTATGCAGAATTACACTTTGAATATGAAACTGCTCTGAAATAATGAAAACGCTATGCCGCTACTTCAGTCAGCAAAGCATAAGCAGCAAAGCCAAACTCTTTCCATTACTACAGAGACCCATTTCTTGTTGGTCGATCAGGTTCAGAGAGATAAACACGTGCTAATGTGTCGGCAGCTACAAACACAGACCTATGAAGCTCTTTCCTTGATTATTAAGAAGAAGAGGAACGTGCCCAGGAATCTTGCAGGAACAATATTACAGCCCAACCATTTCGAAACGCACCCTTTTGGTGGGCCAGTCCCTGGGTGATGAGGGGCAACGTTTCAAAATGAGGTTTTAACCGTGGTTCTTGGGCAGCTGCTGCTTGAGCCCATCACTTGTCCGCTCTGCTTGAGCCTTCCCCCTCCCTTGTCCACCCAGCCCTGCTCCCCAGCGCGGGGGCAGCGCGGTCAACTCCTGGCCACGGGAGCCAAGTCCATCACTGGGGGACTCTCCTGAAGGTCTGTTTTCACAGCATGGAACCCATTTCACACCACCTCTCTCCTTCAGGTTTGCCTTCCCCTGGGCCCAAGTAACACTACTGTGGCACTGGCTTCAATAAGTAACTTCTTATTGTGTCTAATCATGTGCAAATGTGTTAAAATTGGTAGTTTTTAGCAAACAGTTATGGAACATATTACCGTAAGGCATTTGTTCGTGGCGTGACAATGATTGGCCCCATGCCACTTAAATGTTTTATTTAATAATGTGGGAATTTCAGTGTGTTTTCCTTTCATTATTTTTAACTTGAAAACAGAAACAGAAAGCCCCTTCTTTAAAGTTAAAACTTTACCGCCTAGAGTCTGTCAAAAGCAATATAAGCATCTGGATTTTAAAAAGGGAGCTTTTGCAGGATGTTAATTTAATATACTGGCATATTTCATGCATACTTTTTATATTTTGTGCGCTTGAAGCTATCTCCACAGTGACCACCCAGGAACAACAGACTTCAAAATTCAAAACTTACGAGCAAAAAATGATGTTCATGTAACGTTGTGCATTTCAGGTAATATCTGCCAATCTTGGAAACCAAATGCTCTGTGTAACACTTCAGCTGTTCGCTGCAATGCATTTATATAAGCCATCAGGTAAAATAAAAGGGTTTACATTATAAACAAACTAACCTTTTGCTCCCAGAGGGCTACACTTCCCAAACATTCCACTTTTAATAAGGTATGCTATGAATAGAAACATTTTCAATCTTACGTTAGTAAGAACTTTGCAAGGTAACATCTCAAGCCCACATTTTTTTGGCTAAAATGCCACATTGCACTGTATGTCATGTGAGAGGAATTAATAACCAAGTATGGGTTGCTATTCTAAATTGGGGACTTCATTAGAATATGGAAAAACATGCATATATCTTCCCCTAGTTTCCTGAAAAAGTTCTGCTGAGATCTTTTGCAGCAGGCCCTCAACTGGAAGAAACGCATTTCAGGAACAAACACATTTCTTTAGAAATGTAGCCTAAAAATAAAATGTGTTCAACATGAAGCAGTTCCGTTTGAGCAAGCCCATACATTTCCATAAATCAAGTTTGGAAGCAAAAAGGAAAAAACCAAGATTTTATTTTCAGCTAAACGCTTTCATTTCAGAACTTGATCCTTTTATTTTTTTTTTATTTTTTTTCCCTTTTTCTTTTTTTACAATTTGCCTGTCTACAACTATTTTGTAGTCTTCGGTTAACTACGTTAAAGCTCCCATTTCATACAATCAGCATGGCAAACCCATCTCACCATTCTCCTATTGACTGCCCCATAAGAGACAGTTGGAGAGAAAAGTGAGAATATGTTGACAAATAAATGCTTCTAAGAATGACCTGCCCTGACTTTTAAGGTGAATTTGAGTAATAAATACACGAGAGAGCCCCAACACCCAAGTTACAAGAATAGACTAGAACAGAAGGAAAACAAAACAGAAATAAAAAAGGGGTATTTAGCTGATACAGACAGACCTAGAGTGAAATATGCAGGGTTACGTTTCATGCTTCATGACTGACATAGACAGAAATTTTTGTTAGTTAATTTTCTTTTGGAACCTACTCTAATGGTTTTACTGTAGTTATCCAAGCATTCAGCGTCTCTTGTTTACTACATCACATTTTATTTTATTTTTTCCTACCATCATCCTAAGCATTCTCCTCAAAGAAGGACAAACTGTAATGCAAAAACCCTACTCTCAGACGAGCAGAGGGAAAGGCAGCATTAGGAAGAAATACCTGGGGCTGCTGCCTATCCAGCAAGTTTACCACCCTTGTACCTGACAGGTAAAAGGTATGCCAGCTCCACCATAACCATTTCTGGGGTCAAATAAAGTAATTTTCAAGGGTCTTTCAGTTTCAGTGATGGAAGCATTAGCTGGAGAAATTGGGAGTATTTTGGAAGCTGGAGAATCAGGAAGTGGAAGGGTTACTTGATTTTTACATTTCTGTTTTATGTTTTAAACCCAATTTGAACTCAGGCACTGAGATTCATCCCACTTGAAATAACACAGTAGAAATAATTGCGCTTACGCGGAGCCGCTACGGGTGCTGATGGCCACAATTTAAAGTCCCTAATGACTGTGGTGGGTAGATCACTAGGGGGAGGACCACTCACTGCTTGTGCCACAGTGACTCTTTGACCTTTTGTGGAGCACCTGAAGAGCCTTGGATATTTCCTGCTCAATCAGCCAGTAACAGAGGACAAACAGAATAATTTTAAATTAATTACAATCACCATCAGTATGTTCATGTATCTGAACAAATTAGAGAAAAACAACTCCCTGCAGTTATTTCAACTTTTTAAAGAGATGATTGTGGTACCTTAAAGAAAATAATTTAACATATATATTGTTTTAAAAAAACAATTATGTTATAAAATAAATATTGGCAGCAAAATGCTAAAGGAGAGGCATCCAGACTCTAAGCAAAGGCTGCATTAACAAGCTGCCAGGAGCCTGACAGCTGCATCTAATTTTCATAAAAGGGAGCAGATTGCTTCAGCTGCCCCCCGTAGGAAGGTGAGGCCCAGGCTTTATCCTAGCAGGCACGACTGCTGCCGCCCCAGCCATCCCACGCACAAGACGGAGCAACCTCACACCGCATCCTGTGGTCTACCGAGCCCCTCTCACATGGAGCGGTATATTGGCATTTTCCTCCCCCCGTTCCACTAGCTTGGGAGTGAGGCTGTCACAGAAATAAGGGCGCTCCTAATCCACCCATACTCTATGGATACAATGGGATAGGATGGAAAATAATTATTGACTAAAGCAAGCCCTTTTTATGTGCTTTGAGGAGAACGGCTTCCCTAGATGTTAATAGGTCTGCTAGATATCAGTTTCAAAAGTCCACACAACTCAGGCAAGAGGGCAAAAGTTTAGGCAAGCGGAACTGCAGTGCACATCTTTCAGAGGATTTATTTCTCACCCAAGTCTACAAAATATTATTTATGATTCCGCGACCGCTACCAGTTGCTGATGATGTCACACTTGGCTTTTTACATCTTTTCTGCCACCTGAATTTCAACTCCAAGAAATCCTACACTGCAGTGAAAGGCAGGAAGATGTCAAAAAGCATGTGCTATGACTTATCACGCCCCAAACATGCTGAGAACACAGACACTATGTAATGCCTGATAGAGTGCTTTCGCATCGGGACATCAACAGCTTTTCCTTTGTCAGTAGTGCTAAATGAATTGGAAGATTGCTGTGCTACAGCTTCTCAGTCAGAAGAGCTGTCAGCAGCTTTGCAATGGCCATCTGGGGAAAACAAACGCTTGGCCCAAAGCAAGATGACGTAACAGGCGAGGAGCACTGGCAGGGACATGGTGGATTATATTAAAAACCTATCTTATTTGTTAGCTAGCTGTGGATGACAGCATTGGAGCGCACAATAAAATGCTTTTATGATGCTCTGTAAATCCCTTGGGTTCACCACACTTGTGTACATCTTGAGCTCATCTATTGGCCAGGAATGAAACAGAAGTCAGTTATGTTTCATTCAAGATTAAAATTGTTATTTATGTATAACTCAAATAATAGCTGCTGCACAGTGCAGAAGCTTGTCAACTATATTTTGCATTTTTTTGGCATGCACCTTTTCAACTAATTTTCCTCAGACATTTGTTTGGTAAGAGATCATAAATGCTTTCCTTGCTGTGCTGTGGAAAACTAATGCTGTAAGTTAACGTGCAACATATATTACTTTTGTTCTACCCAGAAAAAGAGAAAACCCACCACAGCAATGACACATGCCAAAACTCAGGTGTCTGCTACTCCAATTTTATGAAGAACAGAACATTCTTTGTGCTTGGCAAGATTTAATCAGATTAGTAACAAATTAATCTTATTGATTATCAAATAATGTAATAATTCCTACAAAATTATGATCAGTTCATGACTATTTCACAAGCAGGCAAAGGTTATTCAGTTGCATGTCTTTTGCTGACACTGTTAGGTCTTGGCCAACCCATAGTGGCGGAATGGGTGAGATTTGTATCTCACTTGGTAGCTAAAGCAAAATGACTCTGTTTAGTTCAGTGGAGTTTCTCCTGATTTATATCAAGTTAATGGAGATCAGAAACTGGCAAACACACACCCTCCCCAGCCCACCCCCCGATTTCTTTCTGGTCAAATCTACAGCACAATGGCAAAACAATATTGCTGAGGGTGCAGTGAATCAGCAGACCAATGTGACCACATCCCTCTTTTAACCCAACACTGAGAGGTTTGCATGGTTGTGGCCCAACCATGAGTCCAGAGCCCCTCTGAACTCAAAAAACAGCCTGTGGAGATGCAATAGGCAAAGGAGGCATAACCACGATCCTACCTGTATCTTCACTTTTTAAAGAAGACTCAGAAATGGACAAGCAATACAGAGAGTATTTACTACATTCAATGTTAGCCCACTCTCTGGGATGCGATAGTCTGCGCTGAAGAACCTCAGCTAATAGACCTTCATACTAGCAGTTTCCAATACATGTGCCACTTTAGTAATAAAATCGTGTTAAGTTGTAATGTAGCTAGAGAGGAGAGGTACAGAAATCCAATGTGGGATTTATTTAGAAAAAGGTGTTTGCCATTGAAGTCTGCATTAGCAATCAAGCTTACATTCACTCAGAAAAAGAAGAAGAAAAGTACCTTGAATGGATTTCAGAGGATCACCTCTGTCAACCAGGACTTCAGCAGAGATCCAGATTTAATTTACAGTTTTCTCAATGGAAAGGTGAACAGTATGGCATGTTCTGGAAATTAAATTTGGATGATTAAAGACATTATTTATTACACATGAGCTTGCTCCTGGGCAATTACTGAACCTAATTTTGTATCTTTGTACATTTAAGTCTGATTCACTGAAAAAGCTTCTGAAAAAAACACATTTGCATAGCTTTATTTGCTTCGTCCGTTTGCTTGCAGTCACCATAGTTTTCAAACACGTCCCTTTAAGGAATGGCAAAATCCAGGTAATAATTAGGAGTCACAAGTTCACCAAAAATTGCAGATGCGTGCATTGTCTACAAATAAAATAAAATCCAAAGCAAGTTGCAAAAGAAGCAGGTCTGGACCCTGACTTCCAGCAGAAACCTGATTCTAAGAGATTACATATCAGGACCAGATCATGAACTTCTGTGAAAATCTGAAATCAAAAGTTTTGGGGTTTTTATTTGTACTCAAAAGAGAAAATAAGGTTAGTAGCAATACCACAGGATAGAGATATTGCATACGTAGCTAAAACAGCCAAGGTCTCAGAGACAAACTGAAAGAAAACATCTCCCCTGCTTGCAGAGCAGGCAAGCAACAACAAGAAGAATTATGTCTCTATCCCAACCTCAAATCAGCTTCCATAAAAAAAGAAGAAAGAACCAAACAAAACCAAACACAAACACCACATGCTGCTTCTCAGACAGTATTAAAAAGACTGAAAATATTTCATTGCCAAAATTGTGCCATTCTTTAGATACTCTGTTAAATTATTGAAAGGAGCATCTGAAGCTATGCATAGATATAGTTTCAGCTGTGTTCTCTGTCCAGAAATTAATCAGAAAAATACAGAGAACTTGCCTTTTAACATCAAAACTTCAAGTAGTAGTTGATAAATGGGCTTACAGGTTCCCATTTGCATGTTCAAATGGTAGGTGATAGCTATAAAATTCGTGAAAGGATCTCAATTTGTATGTGGGTTGCTGAATAGTGATAAAGGAAAGAAGTGGGAGATGCAAAATTTTTCTCTCTTGGCATAGTATTTCACAACTTTCATAGAGCTGCATAATGGAAACAAGAGAAACAGCACAAAAGTCATAGTTGAAGAGGCAGAAAGCTTTTTAAAAGTATGTATTTTGTGATTGCTCATGTGTTACTTAGAAGTTTCCCATAGCTCCCTGTAGTAAATAATTCCTTTCTGCCTGCAAAGCAGGCATGTGATTTCAAAGAAGGCAGGAGAGTTTAATGCTCTGGTCTGGGACCCAGGTTAGCAAGGTTCTGCTACCGGTGACCTTAAACCAGTCATTTCTTCCTCGCCCTTTACAGGCCTGTTCTCCTCCCTTTGCTTGTAACTTCTTGACCATTTATGGTGCTTTGTTCTTCCATTGAACAGCTGTCAGTTTGCCTGCATTCCTTCTCTCCCGTCATCGGGACAGTTCAAGGTTTTCTTCCTAATCGCACCTAATTGGCTGTTTAAAACGTATAATCCTCTTTAGAAGATTACTGTGGCAGAGGCTTTCAGGAAATGCATGCTCTTGTGTTATCGAAGGTCTTTGGCGTAAACGGCTTGTGGCTTTCTACCCGACACCCCCCGCCCGCCACATCATTAGAGACATTTGGAAGAATGCACGGGCAGCTTCCACAAGTCTTCTACAGCATTGCGTTTCCTCTGGGAAACAACAGCGGCTGAAGGGGGAGGTATAGGTTTGGGATGGTGCTTTGGAGTACGTGATGTAATATAATAACAAACTGGATTAATTAACAGGCATTTTAACTTAATGAACTGCATTCTAAGAAGCTCACAACATGCATAGTTTAAATAATTGAATTCTATAAAAAATAGAAATAAAATCAAGATTTACAATAAACTACTCATCTACCACCAGTGTTTTTTCCTACCCAAATTCTGAAAGACATGATACTACAATCTACTGAAGTCCTTAATCAATCAAGAGGAAGAGAAAAGGTGAGGAGAAAAGACAGAAAGAGAATTACAGAAGAATTAAGATTCCTAACCTGCTAAAGATCCAAGAGCCACTGTTGGAAAAGGGATATCTTCTATAATAACCACATTTATTATGCATTGCTAGTACAATCCTGACAGGTTTATCAAGTCATTATACAGAAACCCTACCACCAGTGCATGGTCACATACCAAAAGCCCACAATCTAAAATTACATGTTTGGGCATTCATTGGATAAAAATATTTCAGGGGGGAAGATGGGTAAAAAAAAAGAGAAGAGATAAAAAGAAAGAATCTCCTAATAACATGAGAGGAGTCAGGCATATCTGCAATTCTTGACAACTACATTTTTTCAACCATCATTATCTCAACGTTACCCTGTAAGCCCCCTGAAAATACCTTGGAAAAACTATACCTCAGAATCCACTGATCTTATGAAATGGCAAGTTTTAATTGCCTAAACCAATGTCCTCCTCCTCAGTTTCTCTCTTTACAAAAGTTCCTAACAGACTCGAAGCGTCTAGGACAGAAACGAGGCAGTAGTATGGCACACAAGAGCTTTAAACACAAATAGGTTAAAAAATACACCAAAATACTACAAGTTTTCAAACCAGCTTCCAAGGAGCTGGATGTTCTCACAGACCAGAAACAATACGGGTAGAAAGTGAGGTTGTTGTTTTGGAGGAAAGGTTATGATGACACTTAAGAGCAAAATCTGGTTTACCCAAGAATAAGTGCCAATAAATACCTTAAGATGGAGAATTGACCATAGGCCTCCGCAATCACGCTGGAGATGTGTGAAATTTATCGTAGGCCTCCCTGTTATTTACCTCACTAGAAGAAGCACAGTGCTAAGAAGCGAAAACAAACAAACAAACAAACAAACCAACCCACCAGTTCGGGAGGCTGTCAAACAAACTGAAGGAGGAGATGACGGCGGCAAGACCTCCTTCAGCATCACGACACAGTCAGTGCAGTAGACACAGTGGTCCCAGTTCACAGCTCACATATACGACTTTATGTGGCCAAGTCAGTGGAGACCCGGCAACAGTAGCTCCCACCTTGCGATGCTTATTTATTTGATTTACACCAGAACAGCAGAGAACAAAGCCAAAGCACTTCAGGGCTCATGCAGAGTTTGTTAATAAAGCATGGATGGACACCATTTCCAGGTCACATAATTCAAATTATGTGTAGGTCCACAATTAATTTCCTTGATAAATTTGCCCGAAGTCATGCTCACCAGCAGCAACCTCCACTGCAGCTACAAGTTAGAAATCGCAAAGGTATGTTATAAAAATGAGGTTCTAACAAAGGATTTGAATAAATTGACCTGAAACAGAGTCACCCATACCTCTCTCAGGGAGTTTCTAAGCAATGTCAGAAGCAGGGAACTTTCTTTTTCATGATGTCTCTGTTACAAGTAAGAAAAAGTTGTAGTACAGTCAAAAAAATGGACAAGGTATCATCTGTAATCTTTGCTGTACAAAAGATTAGAAATATTAAAAAAACCAAATGGCCAGGTTTGCTTAGAGGCCTGAGAAGTGAAGCAAAGTATATCAGAAACTTTAAAATTTACACAGAGGGATTTGAGCAATGAAAGCACCAGAGGCAGGCATGATTGAAGCAGATTGAAGACAAAAGGGGGTTGAACCCACACCACAATCTCAGGGCACTGGGCAAGGTCTTTCTATCAAATGCCAGGCTTTAACAAATAAGCAGCAGCAGCAAATTGAGATATCAGACTTGTCACTCAAAAGCTTCCAACTTTTCTGTGTTTCAAAAGAAGTTTAAATTTTCACTGCAGCACGTCTGCTTTTTCTAGAGTTAGAACTAATCAATAGGTTAATAAGATGCTGTTTGCTCATTTTGCCTACCCCATCTGAACCAGGAAAGCCAGAGAGCTCTTGAAAAAGTCTACCCTTAAAGCACTTTCCTAAAGAAATCTGGAAATGTGGAAAAGAAATTAAAATGCTCCTAGTTTTTTAAAAAAAAAAACAAAACAAAGCACTTGCTGAATGCTAGGACAGAGATTTTTGACTGGATTGACCAGGGAAAGATGATCCACGAAGAGGGTTTAGACATTGAGCCTTGATAGATGGTCACAATAACTCTAATAAAGCAGCTGTTGTTGGCACTACCAAAGTTTACATGTCAATTTATGACAGTGTGATGTTTCAATATAGTATTGCTTAATAGCAATTAGTTTTATTTGGAGTGATTAGGTGTTCAGTTACTTACAGAGGCCCACGGTGTTAGGAACCATTCAGAGTTTGTTTGCAAATTTCTGCTTTGAAAAAGTCTTTGAGTATTACAGATATTTCTTGCAACAGAAAATCCAGAAAAAAAAAAAAAAGATGGAAGCAATGCTCGAAATAAAAAATAATGTCAGGCAGTCTAGAATGTATGAGATAAGGCCAAGTTATCTAGAACCAAATTATCTAAATGTCAGTGCAGCTACCCACTTACGGAGAGGAATCGGTTTCAGCCAGAGCTGCAGCACTGGCACAGCTCCACCCAAAGAGGGTTTCTGGGGCATCTGCAGAGAGCAGGTCAGCGGCAAGTAGACAAACATATGGTCACCTGGCTTTTCCTATGCACAAACTTCCTGCATCCTGACATCCTGATCTGTTGGGAGAAAAATCACATGCCCTTCCAGATGAGGCGCTCTCTGTGCAGACAGATCAAAGTCCTGTGCTCGCAGGAACTGCACAGGTACAATGGGGTCAGCACTAGCATGGTACATCCTGACCACTGCTCCAGGTCGGATCCTAGCCAAAATCCCTTTGGAACAACAGCAACAGCATTACAATAATGTTACCTGTTGTACAAGAGGGCTGCACGTTTTCCTGTAGAGAACTCTAAATCTTGTTCCTGGTTCCCCAGATGGGGTGTTTTAATTGTCCCATTAATAAAGCCTTAAATATCAATTGCTCAGATGCCAATGATGTTAAAAGAAACATAAATATGAACTGTCAAAGTTTTAATATCCCAGTGACCGTAAGATACTTTACTGCACATGCACGTGCATTTTTGATGGAACCGTACCCGCTTCTGGAGTGGAGGCCCTTCCCTTATTTAAACAAGGTATGAATTAATAAGATTAACATGGTGCTACTCTAGTAATATTTGCCCTTGTATACCACTCATGGATAGTATACGGCATGTGATATACTCCAGTCCTCCATATGTTAATTCCAGGTCACAGTTTAATTAGCCCATGCATAATATATTTAAGGGATCTCTATTTGTGATGTGATTGCTTTTGTGTTTCCCTCATCTCTACTCCAGGCTGGGGAAGACGATGTTGGTGCTAGCAAAGGCACAGCAGCCTTTGGAAATCCTTTGCCAGCGATGGGGTGAGATGAGAAGCAGCAGTACCACAATCTTCCACATTAAACTCCCATCTCCCCAAAGCACTCTCTTAAGAGTCTCAGCCAGCCTGCGTTGCGTGCCTACGCATAGATACTGATCCCTAGTGATTTTAGCTACTTCTTTTCCAGCATGTAAACCCAAAATTGTTTCCAACACAAATGTCCATCTTTGGGCTGCAGCTGAAGAGTGGCTTATTACTTTCCTATGAAAGTCAGACCTTGTGTGTTACACAGAAAATTGTAAGCACTGACACTGAAGCTTTAAAATGTTTCACAGAGAATATTTTCAAGAAGCAATCCTGTGAGGTCCTCTGAAGGAGTCACAAAAAGCTCACAAATGTAAAAATAGTATTCTACTGATCTCCCTTCTTTAATTTGTATCTTTTGTCTTGTATAGAGACATTAGGATTATGATTTTAAATTATTCAAATTACTATTATTTGGGTTTATGAATCAAAAGTTGCTTATAGTCACAAAATATGAATTAATAACTCATAAGCATGTGTGTAATACTGAAGTTTGTGTCAATGTTTCTAATAATTAAGGAATTACTGACTAAATTAAAGTCATCTAAACAGTATACAGTAAGTATAGTCAAAGATACAAAGTATCATGAAAACAAAAAATCTAAGGAGTTTGAGGGCATGATATCAAAAAGAGAAGTATATCCATATAATTATTCAACACCAAAAGCTAATCCCAATGATAAAAGCACTAAGGGTTTAAAGTAATTTGGCTAGCACAGAGAAATTGCTTTGCTACAATAATCACGCGCTCAGACTAATTGCGCACCTGATACTAAAATAAACCTCACAGCTTAAAACATTAAGCAGAGGGTTAAGACGCTGATTCTGAGGGTGATAAGATACAATTATGTGTTCATTGTGTTTTAGATAGGGTTGTCTCAAATGTCAGCGCTAGCTTGGCCTACAGCAATCCAAGAGTCAGACTGAGCATGTTCATTGGACATATGGAGATAGACTTTTCTTTTCTGATAATACTACAATTTGCATACACAACATACTGACAGGATAGCAGGGAAAGAAAGAAACAGAACGGTTAATTGATGTCATTCATACATACCTTAGGCTCATTTCATTTCTTTAATATCAATTTAAGTTAGTCCCCACCACTTCTCCGCATTTCTGTGGTCACTGGTGGCGTTTCTTTTTCAGACAATATTGTCCTTTACACAACCTGTGCCTTGAAAAGGTCTGCAGGAAAAACCAAGCCATCTAGATTTCTGAAGATGTCCTGTCCCTCCTCACAATAACAAGTTGTATCTGAGCACACAATTTAAATCATGTACCTCCAATTACAAACCATAAACCATATCTTTGCTTCACTGTTTTCAGATTCTTCTGCACTGTCTTTGTTCCAAATGAGTGCCACCTGTTTCCAATAACAAAATACCTTATTAGTCAATCGCTATCAATTAACCTTCAGCAACCACACGCTGCATTACAAAAGGATTATGAATGTGGATCAGATCACAGTCCATCATAGGGAGGGAATTAGGTATATACATAATCAAAGTCCATTACACCATATACTATGTGTAAATTACCACAGCAGGGCAGCATCAGTGTTTTCACTATATCAGAAAAACCCTTGGTGCATACTAATACTTGTTGGAGCTTCTTGTGTGATGAAGGGACCTGGCAGTAGTTAGTAGTCTGACTGTGGTATTTGAATTTAACTGAATTTTATTCTCCCGTCTTTCATCCGCATCTCACGTCAGGACACATGATGCATTTCTTGTGCCTAAAGAGAAATATTGTTCCCCACAAACAAACCAACCCACCCACAATCTATTAATGCAGATTATTTACATTAGCATAAAGAATTATGAACCTGACAACACAGAAGGGAGTTATTTCACTACAGAAATTAATCCTACATATTTATGTACTATACACGAAAAATTCCTAGGTTTCTCCTTAGTTCCCATGTTTTCTTGGTATTCAGATGTCACATTTTCTTTCTGTTCTTGAGTCTGTCAGATCAGCACATATGACTGAACTCGTGGTCCGTCCTAATTCCAGTGCCCTGATGAACCTCCAGCACCAGTGGTGTCACAGCTGACAATTAAAGACATAACAACTTACTGTTGAGAACTGGCAAGAGATGCACTCAGCAATCTGACACTCCTTCATTTCTAAAATGCTGCCTCGGCTCTTAAGCTTCGTGATCCCTGTTAACACCAATACAGATTGGGAAGCTGAACTCAGATGTAATGACTGCAAGCTCTTAGAGATCATAGCCCTGTTACTAGACACCAAGCTGAATGGACTGCAGAAACAAGTGACAGCAAAAATGTTATTAACTGTTCCCAGTAGTCACTGCTTTAAGATACAGATTCAGCCCAATATTCTCTCTCTCTGGTCCTTTGTCATAAAACGATGTGCATGAGAAAAATCATCCTTTCTCTCCAGCTGTATATTTTTGTGTCTACTGTTGGTTTTTCTTGCTCTATTTCACTCCTGACATTCCTGTGTTTTCCCAAATATTTGTAGTGTTGGCTGGTTTAAGGAAAAATGAAAATCAAAGTTGATCTCCTAAGGAGTAATTTTAAAGTAATACAAACTTCATGTATTAATGAACTCCCTGCTTAAAGTCTAACCCAGACTCATGGAAGCTAGGGACAAAGGCCACTGAAACCAATGGGGCCTCGATCTGTCCTATATTCAAGAAACCTTGCTGTGTTTTGAGGCAATACCAGCTGCTTAGATAATAATTGCTCTTTCACAGAGCCATGACCTGGAGACGTGTCTCAGAGGAACCTTTCCCCAGGATTCCCTGTTACGATTTGTGCATTTTAGAGTGGAAATATGTCTATGTTCTCATATCTACTATCGTCTCTTCATCTTCAAAAGCAAAACCAAACTGCATCATTGGACCTGATCCTGGCAGACTTAAGGCTAATACATTTTTCCATCCCACCACACACTTGTGGCTTCCGCAGTTGTAACTTATGTGTAAGTACGCAAGTGCATGGAGAGAAATGAACCAAATTATCACACCAACCACAATGACCTAATCCCAGATGAACACAAGCCAGCAAGAGGAAAAAGCCAGCAAGAGGAAAAGAACACTGTATTTCTT
The DNA here is from genome assembly GCA_013396915.1 of Stercorarius parasiticus. Taxonomy (NCBI): domain Eukaryota; kingdom Metazoa; phylum Chordata; class Aves; order Charadriiformes; family Stercorariidae; genus Stercorarius; species Stercorarius parasiticus. The sequence goes on along the minus strand of VWZL01002302.1, from coordinate 130,524 downwards.
AAGAAAACGCTGTTTCTTAAGGATCAGTTTCATTTTATCAAGGCATTTTTCTTTCTGAAGGAAGAAGCAAAAATGCGATTAGAGGAAAAAGCTTAACATATGAATGTCATATGTATGGTGAAGCGGAGATAATATAGTGTTCCGTATTTCATCCTACTCCTCCTTGTCTTTCTAGTATAGCACAAATGAGAAATTGAAACCTTGGCAAAACATCCCCAAGCTTCATTAAGTTGTAGCATTGTTTATTAATAGTAGAGTTCTAAGTTGCATCGTTCCGTGGTCTCTTGTCCTATCGTTTGTAATGTGATCTCCTAACAGGAGCTGAAGAAATAAGGTTAAAGAAATGCAATGACAACTCAGACTGTGAATTTTGGCTTGTACTTTCTAACCACTCGGTATAGGGGGAAAAAAAAGTATATTATACACTTTCTATTGGTTTGCAGCTTTGTTCTTTCCCCAGTGCAAACCCATACAAAACCCAGTTCTCAAATCCTCTGCCTCCAGTTCTTGATCCTGTTCTTTACCTTTTGTGGTTCATGTTCCCTCTGCTTCCTTCACAGCATGGCCAATCCAGCCTCTCACTGCCTCTTTCCTCCCAAAATCATTTCATTCTGGAGCCCTCCCTCCCTGTCCTGGTCCTTCCCATGAGCGGCTGAATGGAGGCTGGCACTTGAAAGCATCCCGATATGTTACGTCCCAACTGTAGCGTGCTTTCTCGTGACCGTGCTGAACACACCTGTGGCAGTCAATGGGCTGCACAGGTACATAACTGGAAGCAGAATTGTGGATTTGGGGAACCCAACATATGTTATGGAGGCTACTGTTTAACAGACGTAGTTCCTGTGCCCCAACCAATGTCCCTGTGATACATCACAATGCCCACCAAGAACCAGTAAAGTGACGTCCTTGCTGCTGCTGAAGTCAAAGGCAAAATTACCACATGTTTTGGGGGTGCTGGTTCAAGGCTGGGAATCCAGTGTCTACTTAATTAGTCCCCCATTTGCCAACTGCCTAAATGGTTTTCCAGACCTGCATTCCCAATTTACACCACTGTAAATGAAGGAAGAGCTATGTACTCACTTAGTCATAGTAGACCTACAAAGACTTTCTCCATGCTAGACCTACAAAAATAAATTACTAATACTGAAGAATTTGATCTATGTAAAACCAATTCAAATGCCAGGAAGCATCATATGTGCAATGTACACAAAACTGGGCTTCAGCCTGAAAAGAAACTGGGCAGAAAATAACGTGTCCCAAAGTTCCAGCATGTGATGCACTTCCCATTGTCTGCATATGCAAGTACTTCGGTGTTTCCATCCCAAAGGCATGGATGACAACAGAAAATATACAGAAGCCTGTACAATAATCCTGCTAAAAGCTCTGAAGAGAAATCTCACAGATCATGCAATGCTCTAGCTTATTGTTCAGCCATAGAAAAATACATTACAACTTTATTCCAGCATTAAAATTGCTAACTTACTTTGGACATAACCCTTTCTATAACCTGTCCCCATGAAATTATTTTACTACTACCTTGCTCAGAGCATTCATCTCTCTATGATCCATAATTATTTCAATGTGCTCCCTTTTGCCCTTTTATTACCACTAAGACAGCTATAATTACAAAGCTGTTTCTTGTCCTAGACATCCTTGCATCACTAAGAGCAGTAGACCTCCATCAGGCTATGTTGTTAATCTTACCTATAATGACAGAACTTGTAATATTCTGGAATCAAATCCGTTTTACAGCTCTTTTACAGCTCCAGGGTTAGTTGTAACAGTGACAGCTCCTGTAAAATGAGATTAATACACCTTTTACAAAACACGTAGAATATTTATTCTGATAAGGTTTTCCGGTAGTTTTAATGTCCACCACTACTCACTTTTTTAAAAAATATAACTACAGTATTCCTGACAGTGCTGCAAAAAATGTTAATTTTCATACTGACATCTGAAAAAAACCAATTCTCCCCTTCACCCTCTCTTTTTTCTTTTTTTTGTCTTTTTTTTTTTTTAATTATTCAGAGACTCTATTAGAGAGTCATTATGAAGGTTTCAGTTTTAATTCTTCTTAAATCTGGTCTACAAGAAGAGATGCCTCTTATAGATTTCCTGACATCTTAATGACACGGACTTTTAAAAATGTTTTTTCTTTATTAACTATACTGGAAAGGAAACCAATATCAACTGCTTCTAAAGGAGAAACAAAACAAAAAAAACCACCACCAAAACAGGGATTGGACATTAAGAATTTTGTAAGTCTGAATTTAATATGCTTGTTTCCAGTGGCAGGCGGCTTTAGGAACCAATTATACATAACATAAGTACATTGAAATTGCTGCCATGACTTACATTTATGGGGTGTGATACGAATAAAAGACCAGCCTGAATTTTGAGCAGACAGGTTCTAGGCAGCAGATCAGAATCTCTTTGAACTTAGGGGGAATTAGATGTGAGCTGACATTTGTGGCTTTGGTTCATCTCCACAAGGTTTCCCAAAACCAGAATATCAAACCCAATTTCCTCAGAAATTGAAGTTGGTCTGATCTACCTCTGAACTTCATGGAGGCAGTAAGTGAGTAAGGTTCAACAAGTGGTTTACTGAAGTTCATTGAAGGACTTGAAAATTAGAAAACACCATCCCAAATGTGAGAAAAATGTTTATGGTTACACAAGCAAGAAAGTTTGTGGTTTATACAGGGCAGAGTGCACACAAACATTACAAACAGGTGTGGGAAAGCTCATTTTAAATATCATGTACTTTCTTTTTACCAAAATCCTTCTGTGTGATTTTTTTTGTGTATCATAAACCAAATTAACAAGATCCAGATACTATTAGCTTTACTGGAACTTTTTGTTGCTGCTGTATTTGAATACGCCAGTGCTAGTGCCCTGATGTAAGCAATCTTTTTGACTGTTTCCGAGGGCTATTCCCTTAATCAGCATAATAATATCATCGGACTGGTTATTATTCATCCCAAGAAAATCCTATTGATTTCACTGGGGTAGTATTAGACTTTGAACAGTTACAGATGCTGGATTATACTCCTGGCAGCTTCTTATGGATCTCTCCCATCTTCCTCTGGTTTCTGCCCTCCATGGAGCTTTCCTCAGTAGACCCGTGTCCTCTATAAGGGTTTCACCCAGAAGCCTTCACCCTACCCATTAGAGACCAGGTGTTCTTTGGGATATGAGTCAGGCCAAAAGGCAATCAAAGGTTGTCCTAACATCTATTACTTGAAATTGTGCCTTGTTATGTTGAAGAGTCAATTAGCTGCCAGATATGCAATTAAATCAACCTGTGTTGTGTCTCATTAAATCAGATATGAAGCAAGGAATGATTTTTTTTTTTTTAAGACAAAGATTATCCTGGTCTGAAAAACACCTGAGCAGCTTCCTTGCATAAAATTTATCCTGGAGCTATTTGGAATAAGATTGCCAAAATGTCATGTGTCCTTTGACTCATTGACTTTAATGAGAGCTGAGTGGCTGAATCTTTATCTACTGCTTAGAAATTTGGGATCACGGGAAAGGCATGTCTCAATTCCATGAAAGCATAGTATTGCATGTATTTTAATTGCTTTATTCACACTTACTCATCAAGACAATGCTGAACCACAGGACTAAAAAAGGTAATCCCCCCCCCCAGAGGAGTGATGGACAATTCCTTGTATCGCTGCAGCAAAAGCAGTTTACAGAAACAGTCAAAGCTGTTCAACGTATTTGACCAACAGCTGCCAAGATGGAAACTCATACAGGAATGAAACATTTATGAAATTCAGAATTTTTACAAATTTCACAGGATCCAATTCAGAGGATCCTCAAGATCTCACTTTAACAAAATATCTGAAGTCTCACTGACTCCCATACCGTAATTCCTGAATACCATTTGAAACAGTTTGTGTTTCCAGCGACTTCAAGCTTCAGCAGATGTAAGACCTAGTCAAGAAGCAGGTATCAAGAAACTGGGAATGCTTTCAGAGAAATGTGGAAGGCAGGCAACACTATAAATTATAACTTAATATAAAAATAAGAAGAAAAATAGTATTGGAAAGGTAGATCTGCACTATTCTTCCCTC